>JAQPZY010000961.1:250000-325000 GCA_029931535.1 Margaritifera margaritifera
GTACATGCATCAAATATTATTCACATGACGGTCAGCAGTACATGCATAAAATATTATTCACAAGACATTCAACAGTACATACATCAAATATTATTCACAAGACGGTCAACAGTACATACATCAAATATTATTCACGTGACGGTCAACAGTACATACATTAAATATTATTCACATGACGGTCAACAGTATATACATCAAATGTTATTCACATGACGGTCAACAGTACATACATCAAATATTATTCACAAGACGGTCAACAGTTCATACATCAAATATTATTCACAAGATGGTCACCAGTACATACATCAAATATTATTCACAAGACGGTCAACAGTACATACATCAAATATTATTCACAAGACGGTCAACAGATCATTTCAAAAGACTCGATCGAAAAACTAGGATGTTGTTGGATGAATAATGCATTTATTTTATTTCATTTCTGCAGAACAAGTTCGGAAGTGAAATTATGATTTACTCATTTGTAATTTTAAAAGCTGGATGCGAGACGCGTAATACAAGCAGTGATATTACGATCAGTTGTCACATTCGTATGGTATTTAATTTGGACTGAAATTGTGTGCATATACATGTCCCAAGACCTGACCATGTTTTCCGTATGCTCTACCCAGCACTGATAAAATAATGTAAAGTTAAGAAAGATCATAAGGAGGTTCTTAATATGAAACCTATCATAAAATACTCTCAGGAAAGAATTCTTTCCCAAGGTATGCCTTATGTACGACTTCAGTACTTATATCCGTTATTGAAACTGGGAGCAGCTATTTACGGAACATTAGTGATGATGATGATGATGATGATGCTGACGATGATGATGCTGACGATTATTATTATTATTATTATTAGTATTATTATTAGTATTATTATTATTTGTATGGTAAATGACAATAACACTAATCCAGGACATAGGCAAATAAGGGTTAATTAAGAAATGATGACCTAAAAACAGGTATTTATTTCAACAGATAAACACCTGGTTTCAGTGTTGTGATTATTCACAACTTCGGAGGACGAAATCAAAGGGGATCTGAGCAATGGTGCATCTTTCTTCTTCAATTCATTTTAGTCCTTTTGATTTATTGTCACCTTTGCTAACTGCTGGCTTATGGCTAATTTCATTTTTTCCCTGTCGTTCCGAAGGATTGAAGATGAACTTAGAAGGACCATCAAACTATTGGAAGAGGTAGATGAAGATAGAGATTCAGAGAAAATCCGTTTGGTCGAGATTGAAACACAAAATAAAGCACTCAGAAAGGAAAATTTGGCTTTGACGGAACAGATTCAAGCACTCAATAAAAGGTTCATTTGTAGTTTAAAATATAATAGGGTTAGAAAAGTGTATATGAATGTATTTTCATAAATGCCAAGTCCACTAAAATATAATAGGGTTAGAAAAAGTTACTATGTGTGTATTTCATAAATGCCAAATCCACTAACGTTTTTAATTAAAGATTTATATGCTAATGTGGATTTTCCTCATATATTTTCCAACGTGCATTGTATAAGTTAATGTGTCTCTCTGCAATTTGCTTGTTTAGCAATTAGGTGTACAACCAATTATAGATTGTATTACAACTTCAAAGCTAGTAGAGATTTTTTCCTACACATTTTATTGTACATGTGTTTTAGTGGTCTCGCAAGAAAGTATTTACTTTGTCATGAAAATATAAAACTAGAGAAAGAAAATAAGTTTCTTCACAACTATTTCAATTGTTACGACTCTATGGTCTATGAAAAATGTAACAGAAAGAAAGTGAAACCAACAAATCAAGTAAAAAATCAACAAGCAATTTATTACTAGATAATTAAAATGAAAAATCAAAAAGTCACTTACAGTAATGTGTTTTGAAATCCTAATAATCCAATGACAGAATGTTCTAGAATATGAGTCATCTTAATGGAATTCTAACTGTAAACAAAAATCAACCTTGACCTTCAAATTGAGAAAACATATTGATCAAAACAACCTAATTCAAGGACACTAGTTAAACATGTTTTTCCTGATAAACATAAAAATTTAAGCAAATATTAAAGTGAAGAAACATTTATAATTTCCTAAAATATTTATAATATTAAAAATATCCACAATATTATATAAACATCATACATAACACCTCCCCTCATAAAGAAAAAGAAAGATTTATATAATAAAGCTTTCTTTTGAATATACATCTAATACTACAATAACCCAAATTACATAAGAACATGTTTTATGATACTGGACTTAATTACATCAAGCAATATTACATTTCTAGGCACGTGAGAGTGCATCTGCAATCACATTGTCTTTTCCCCTGATGTGTTTAATGTCAATGTTATATTCTTGCAATATCAAACTCCATCTCAACAATCTCCGATTTTTATCTTTCATTTTGTTGATGAAAGTAAGGGGATTGTGATCACTGTACACAATAATTGGAGAAAGAGCTGACGTAACATACACTTCAAAATGCTGTAAAGACAATATCAAAGCCAAACATTCCTTCTCAATTGTGGAATAATTTTTCTGGTGCTTGTTTAGTTTTTTAGAAAAATAACACACAGGGTGATCCACACCACTTTTGTCTTCCTGAATCAATACTCCACCAACCCCTACATCACTTGCATCAACAGATAATTTAAATGATTGGCTAAAATTTGGTGCAGAAAGAACTGGTGCATTCTTAAGCATGGCCTTTAACTTGTCAAAAGATTCCTGACACTTGTCAGACCAATAAAATTTGGCTTTCTTACTCAATAAACTTGTCAAAGGTTCAGCAATTTTGGAAAAATTGGAACAAAATTTCCGATAATATCCAGCCATACCTAGAAATCGCATCAGTTGCTTTTTACAAATTGGAACTTGAAATTCAGAGATAGCTTTGACCTTAGCTTCTATAGGTTTAACTTGACCTTGTCCCACAATATGTCCTAAAAATGTGACACAAGCATGGCAAAACTCACTTTTGCTCAAATTAATTGTCAGATTCGCATCACTGAGTCGATCGAAGAATTTTCGAATGGTTTCCAAATGATCTTCCCGGGTGTTGTTGTAGATAATGACGTCATCGATATAAGCGTCACAATTATCAAGACCAAATGTTATCATGTTCATCAGACGTTGAAAACGTTGCAGGCGAATTTTTCATTCCAAACGGCATGACTTTATATTGATAAAGTCCATCTGGAGTTACAAATGTTGAAATTTCTTTTGCCCTTTCCGTCAGTGGAATTTGCCAGAATCCTTTTAAAAGGTCAAACTTGGTGACATATTCCGCATTTCCAATTTTATCAATGCAATCGTCCATTCTTGGGATTGGAAATGAATCAGTTTTGGTGACACTGTTGACTTTTCTATAGTCAGTACACATACGGAATGTATTATCTGGCTTGGGAACAAGAATACATGGTGAACTCCAGTTACTTTTACTTGGTTCTATGAAATCATTCTCCAGTAGATACTGAATTTCTTTCTTCAGATAGTTCTGTTTGAGAGGATTCATCCTATAAGGATGCTGTTTCACAGGCGCAGAATCTACAATGTCAACGTCATGATAAATTTTACTTGTTCGTGTTGGAACATCAGGAAACAAGTGCTCATAGTCATGTAATAGCTGTTTTAGTTCATTTCTTTCCTGTTGTTGTAGATGTGAAAGTTTCTGGTCTAGGTTGTTCAATATTTCTGAATTCCGAAGATTGGTTATACCAGAGTCACTATAGTCTGATTGTATTCCATCGTTGATATCTTCACTGTGTGGGACAGGTACAACTAAATTAACTGAATAATTAGCTGAGCTATCTCTGTCAAAATATTCCTTTAACATATTTATATGACAAAGTTGTTTTTGTTTCCGTCTCCCAGGAGTGTTAATGATATAATTTAAGTCATTTACTTTCTTTTCAACGGTATAAGGACCATACAATTTAGCCTGAAGAGGATTCTGAAGTATGGGAAAGAGAGCCAGAACTTTGTCACCAGGTTTAAAACTCCTTTCCTGTGAATTTCTGTCATACCTTAATTTCATTTTTGACTGGGTAGTGTGAAGATTAGTTCTTGCTACTTCACAGGTCTTTGACAACTTGTATTTGAAATCAGAAACATAATCAAGAAGATTAATCTCTGAATCTTCATTTGAAAGAAGTTTCTCTTTCAATAATTTCAATGGTCCACGGACAGTATGACCAAAAACTAGTTCAAAGGGACTAAAACCCAACGACTCTTGAACTGATTCCCTAACAGCAAACAACAACAAATGAACACCTTCATCCCAATCCTTTTCTGTATCAAAGCAATATGATCGAATCATATTCTTCAAAGTTTGATGAAATCTTTCCAAAGCACCTTGACTTTCAGGGTGATAGGCAGAAGATTTAAACTGTTGGATGCCTAATTCATGCATAACTTGCTGCAAAATTCCAGACATAAAATTTGACCCTTGATCCGACTGGACAGATTTGGGAAGGCCAACAAGTGTAAAAAACTTCACCAAAGCTTTCACAATAGTTTTAGTTTTTATATTTCTCAGAGGAATTGCCTCTGGAAATCTTGTAGATGCACACATGATGGTCAACAAGTATTGGTTGCCTAACTTGGTTTTAGGTAAACGACCAACACAGTCTACCATTATTCTACTAAATGGTTCATCAAATGCAGGAATAGGTTGCAGATGAGCCTTAGGTATCTTCTGATTGGGTTTTCCTACCATTTGACAAGTGTGACAAGATCTGCAGTATTTAGAAACATCACTTTTGAGTTTCGGCCAATAAAAATGATTCAAGATCTTGTGATAAGTCTTACGGACTCCTAAATGACCAGCCAAAGGAGTTTCATGGGCTAAATTAAGAATTTCCTGTCGATATGACTTAGGAACAACAATTTGATAGCTCACTGACCACTCGTCACCAGCGGGTACATCAGGTGGTCTCCATTTCCTCATAAGGACCCCATTTTCCACAAAGTAACACACTGGAACTTGTGTGGCTTCAGTTTCACTAATAGCCCTCTGAGACAAACAAGATATCTCGGGATCTTGCTCCTGTTCAACGACAAGGGATTGTCGTTTGTCATCCTGATTAGAACAAAGAGAATGAGTTGCCAAAAGAGGATCACTGTGATCAATACCATTTGATTGATCAATACCTGAGGAAAAAGTGACCTCATCAAAAGACTGACCAATACATGTGTCAGCTAAAGGAATAATATCCTGAGCAACATCACTCTCAAGAGCTCTTTTTGCCATAGCTCTAGTAACTGCACAAGCAGGGTACAAATCAGGGATTTCAGTTTAGACAGGATCAACTTTCTGATCCAAACAAGGCTTGTCAGTTACAAGTGGATTAACCACAACCTTATCTCCAGCTAGGTCATTGCCTAGTAATAAATGAACACCCTCTATGGGTAAAGAAGTCACTGCCCCAACAGTCACAGGTCCAGAAACTAAGTCTGATGCCAAATTTACACAATGAAGAGGAACATTTACAAAGCCGCACTCTACTCCCTGAACAAGAACACTTTCACTTGAAGAAGACTCCTCAGACAAAGGCAAAGTACCTGACAATAAAAGACTCTGAGAAGCTTCAGTGTCCCTTAATATTTTAATTGGGATAGGTTTGGCAGAATCACCAATAAGTGATATAGAATCTTCTGACATGAATGGTTCATAAGCCTCTAAAATAGAATCAGACTGGGGTTTGTTTGACCCAACAAATGTATTGCTTTCAATACAAGACCGTGACCTTGACCTCGTAGAAATAAGAGCATTTGGAAAAGCTCTGTCTTTTCTCTGTTGCTTATTTTTCAACTTGAAGCAATCAGAAATAACGTGCCCTTTCTTTTTACAATAAGTGCACGTACAAAGAGATAAGGATTTCTGATCAGTCTTATCAGATGTTTGATTCCTAACAGTTGTGCTGTTGTGAAATTTGGAAGTACTCGAATGAGATTGAAATGTTTTTTTACCAGAAAACTGCTGAGAGGACGACTTATTGCCAAATGAAATTTTGTGAGTCAAGGAATAATCATCAGCCATACGAGCAGCATTTTCCAAAGTTTCCACATTCTGCTCGTCAAGATAGGTTTTAACATCACTATGGATGCACCTCTTGAACTCTTCAATTAATACGAGCTGTCTGAGGTTATCATAAGCTTGATCAACTTTCTTGGCTGAGCACCACCTATCAAATAGTTGTTCTTTATCCCTTGCAAATTCGACATGAGTTTGTCCAGTTTCTTTTCTACAATTCCTAAACCTTTGTCGATATGCCTCTGGTACCAACTCATAAGCTTTCAAGATGTACTCCTTAACCACATCATAATCAGTGCTTTGTTGTACTGACAGTGAAGTGTAGACTTCACGAGCTTTGCCAATAAGTACACTTTGTAATAACAAAGTCCAATGCTCTCTGGGCCATTTCAAGTTTTCAGCTATTTTCTCGAAATGAAGAAAGTATTTCTCTACTTCTTTTTCCTGAAAAGAGGGTACTAACCTAATATATCTAGTAACATCAAAACCTGGACTTGTGTTTAAAGGAGTGGAGTGTGCTCTGTTTGCCAGTTCTAATTCTCTTAACTTAAATTCCATTTCCCTTTCTTCTCTTTGCATCTGCATCTGCATTTGTATTTGTCTATCTTCTTTCTCTCTCTCCATCTGCATTTGCCTCTCTTCTTTCTGCATTTGTATCTGCCTCTCTTCCTTCTGCATTTATAGCTGCCTCTCTTCTTTCTCTCTCTCCATCTGCCTCTCTTCTTTCTCTCTCTCCATCTGCCTCTCTTCTTTCTCTCTCTCCATCTGTATCTGCCTCTCTTCTTTCTCTCTCTCCATCTGCCTCTCTTCTTTCTCTCTCTCCATCTGTATCTGCCTCTCTTCTTTCTCTCTCTCTCTCTGAATCTGAAGCTTTGCCAATTCTAAATCCATTTGGTTCTTTAACTCTAATTCCCTTGATTTCCTGTCAGAACCAGATACAGGCTTTCTCTTCAAACTTAAAGCACTATTTTCAAAAATTCCCTTTCCTACTAAATACTGAATTAAAATAATCTTTATCTCCTGTTTTGTCGATGATACTTTTGCCTCAGATAGACTGTATTTTCTGGCAAGCTCGAGCAACTCATCCTTTCTCATGCACTCTAACCCCTCCTGGATAGGTTTTGAAATGAAATTCTGAACATTAGATGCCATAGTAAATGCTTGTTGGTTTCACACACAAAAAATTTCTCTATTAAAAATCTTTGCCAAAGACAAAAAAAAAATTCCAAGACAAAATCAATATGAATTTCAAAGATAAATTTAATATCTCTAATATGCTTTAATGAAATTCAGATCCCAGAAGACGAGCCCCCAATTTCTGTTACGACTCTATGGTCTATGAAAAATGTAACAGAAAGAAAGTGAAACCAACAAATCAAGTAAAAAATCAACAAGCAATTTATTACTAGATAATTAAAATGAAAATTCAAAAAGTCACTTACAGTAATGTGTTTTGAAATCCTAATAATCCAATAAGAATGATTGTTCTAATCACAAGTCCTAAATATAGAATGTTCCGAATTCACGGCTGTGTCCTTGAATGTTATGATGTGCTAATGGTCTCCAAAGTCCTGATGTACTAGAAATCTTGATGTGCTGATGTCAAAATGAAGTATTCCAAAATCTCTGAATAAGTTCACATAAATTCCAAAATCATCAATTAAAAATCCAAAATCCAAAAGTTTATGAGCACTGTTATAATCCAATGAATATTTAAAATAATTCCTCTCTTAGAATTTGGAATGAATTTTCACAACTGTAATAGCTCTTTACAAGACTGATGGTAATGTCAAAACTGAAAAAATGTCCACCAAACAAGGTATATATAAAGATTGGTCACATGACAGAATGTTCTAGAATATGAGTCATCTTAATGGAATTCTAACTGTAAACAAAAATCAACCTTGACCTTCAAATTGAGAAAACATATTGATCAAAACAACCTAATTCAAGGACACTAGTTAAACATGTTTTTCCTGATAAACATAAAAATTTAAGCAAATATTAAAGTGAAGAAACATTTATAATTTCCTAAAATATTTATAATATTATATAAACATCATACATAACAGAATACTCATGGATTTTAAAAGAGACATTTGTAACGCCAAAATGTATAGTTTTGATTTGCCGAGCTATTTTTTTCTTTTTTTTGGGGGGGGGATGGGGGTGGGGTAATGTTCAAATATCCTTGCTCCCTTAAGATATATGTGTGCCTGGGCGCGTCACACTTAGGCCAAATCATAGTTGTGACGAGTGTCACGTTTGGGTCCAGAAAATGTTTACGTTTTAGCCAAAATAGTTGTTAATACCTGTTCAAGTAGAGTAAGTGATCTTAGATGAACACAAATACACAATTGCTTTTCAAGCAAGTTGAATGTCTTTCTTGTTCATTCAGCGTTTTGCACTATCATAAACGTGAATTAAAAAGTAGAAAATATAAAGTAAGGTCTATCCACATTGAGAGTTTTTAAAATTATTTCCAATCTTAAGAGCAAGGGAAAATGCGTAAATATGCAAGACGGATTTTCATTTCGGTCCGATTGTATTTACGAAACGGCGACATTTATGGAGATGCACAAATTCAAATTGCAAATTTACCACAAATTGTCACCCGGATGACAAAATTATTACGGTTTGGACAAAAAGTAAAAACTATCAGTGAGCATATAACAACTCAGCAGTACTATGCCTCCTACATTTCTCTCCTTTTTTATCAAATAGGATAATGGACGAGAGCCTTGGAGAATCTCTTGATCCTAACAGAGGCTCGGTTCTCGCAACACGATATAGAGAGATTTATAACAATCAATGGAAAATGGCCTTTACAACACTCAAAGAAAAGAGATTGTATGAGTCAGATGTGAAAATCATGAAGAAACTACTCTTGCTACTTGAAGTGAGTATTTACATTTAATCTTCGTAAAAAAAATTTTAATGAAAAAAGATATGGCATCTATAACAAACTGTTAAATATTGTCGATGACAGCACAAACATTAAACAATACAAAATCTGTGCCGATATTGAAATCGAATTATAACGGGTTTCAGTAGAATAATCCGCTGAAAATCTGTATTGTGAAAAATGTCACCCCTTAAAAAAGACTCCCACTAAAGATGTCACCCCTTAAAAAAGACTCTCACTAAAGATGTCACCCCTTAAAAAAGACTCCCACTAAAGATGTCACCCCTTAAAAAAGACTCCCACTAAAGATGTCACCCCTTAAAAAAGACTCTCACTAAAGATGTCACCCCTTAAAAAAGACTCTCACTAAAAATAAAATTTTATAGAACAAGACTAAGGGACTTGAACAGAAAATAAAGAGCGAACTGTCATCTTTTGCAATAAACAAGAGAACCTGGTACTCTCTCTCTCTCTCTCTCTCTCTCTCTCTCTCTCTCTCTCTCTCTCTCTCTCTCTCTCTCTCTCTCTCTCTCTCTCTCTCTCTCTCTCTCTTAAAACCCGAGAGGAAGAAAAGTACTGCTTATGCGCTGAATTCATGGATCATTTTCAATAAATTGTATGTAGAATGGGTATGAATTCATGGATCATTTTCAAAAATTTATATGTAGAATGGGTATGATTTTCATGGATCATTTTCAATAATTTATATGTAGAATGGGTATGAATTCATGGATCATTTTCAATAATTTGTATGTAGGATGGGTATGATTTTCATGGATCATTTTCAATAATTTATATGTAGGATGGGTATGACTTCATGGATCATTTTCAATAATTTGTATGTAGAATGGGTATGATTTGCATGGATCATTTTCAATAATTTATATATATATAGGGTGAGTATGAATTCATGGATCATTTTCAATAATTTGTATATAGGACGGGTATGAATTCAATGATCATTTTCAATAATTTGTATGTAGGATGGGTATGAATTCATGGATCATATTCAATAATTTATATGTAGGATGGGTATGAATTCATGGATCATTTTCAATAATTTATATGTAAGATGGGTATGAATTCATGGATCATTTTCAATAATTTATATGTAGAATGGGTATGAATTCATGGATCATTTTCAATAATTTGTATGTAGGATGGGTATGCATTCATGGATCATTTTTACTAATTTGTATGTAGGATGGGTATAGATCATTTTTACTAATTTGTATGTAGGATGGGTATAGATCATTTTTAATAATTTGTATGTAGGATGGGTTTAGATCATTTTCAATAATTTGTATGTAGGATGGGTATGAATTCATGGATCATTTTCCATAATTTGTAGGTAGGATGGGTATGTATGAATTCATGCATCATTTTCAATAATTTGTGTGTAGGATGGGTATGAATTCATGGATCTTTTTCAATAATTTGTATGTAGGATGGGTATGAATTCATGGATCATTTTCAATAATTTGTATGTAGGATGGGTAGGTATGAATTCATGGATCATTTTCAATAATTTGTATGTAGGATGGATATGAATTCATGGATCATTTTTAATAATTTGTGTGTAGGATGGGTATGAATTCATGGATCATTTTCAATAATTTGTATGTAGGATGGGTGTGAATTCATGGATCATTTTCAATAATTTGTATGTAGGATGGATATGAATGAATTCATGGATCATTTTCAATAATTTCTATATAGGATGGGTATGAATTCATGGATCATTTTCAATAATTTCTATATAGGATGGGTATGAATTCATGGATCATTTTCAATAATTTGTGTGTAGGATGGGTATGAATTAATTCATGGATCATTTTTAATAATTTGTGTGTAGGATGGGTATGAATTCATGGATCATATTCAATAATTTGTATGTAGGATGGGTATGAATTCATGGATCATTTTCAATAATTTGTATGTAGGATTGGTATGAATTCATGGATCATTTTTAATAATTTGTGTGTAGGATGGGTATGAATTCATGGATCATATTCAATAATTTGTATGTAGGATGGGTATGAATTCATGGATCATTTTCAATAATTTGTATATAGGATGGGTATGAATTCATGGATCACATTCAATAATTTGTATGTAGGATGGGTATGAATGAATTCATGGATCATTTTTAATAATTTGTGTGTAGGATGGGTATGAATTCATGGATCATTTTTAATAATTTGTATGTAGGGTGGGTATGAATTCATGGATCATTTTCAATAATTTGTGTGTAGGATGGGTATGAATTCATGGATCATTTTCAATAATTTGTATGTAGGATGGGTGTGAATTCATGGATCATTTTCAATAATTTGTATGTAGGATGGATATGAATGAATTCATGGATCATTTTCAATAATTTCTATATAGGATGGGTATGAATTCATGGATCATTTTCAATAATTTGCACATAGGATGGGTATGAATTCATGGATCATTTTTAATAATTTGTGTGTAGGATAGGTATGAATTCATGGATCCTATTCAATAATTTGTATGTAGCACGGGTATGTATGAATTCATGGATCTTTTTCAATAATTTGTATGTATGATGGGTATGAATGAATTCATGGATCATTTTCAATAATTTGTGTGTAGGATGGGTATGAATTCATGGATCATTTTCAATAATTTGTATGTAGGATGGGTATGAATCCATGGATCATTTTCAATAATTTGTATATAGGATGGGTATGAATTCATGGATCATTTTCAATAATTTGTATATAGGATGGGTATGAATTCATGGATCATTTTCAATAATTTGTGTGTAGGATGGGTATGAATTCATGGATCATTTTCAATAATTCGTATATAGGATGGGTATGAATTCATGGATAATTTTCAATAATTTGTGTGTAGGATGGGTATGAATGAATTCATGGATCATTTTTAATAGTTTGTGTGTAGGATGGGTATGAATTCATGGATCATATTCAATAATTTGTATGTAGGATGGGTATGAATTCATGGATCATTTTCAATAATTTGTATATAGGATGGGTATGTATGAATTCATGGATCATTTTTAATAATTTGTATGTAGGATTGGTATGAATTCATGGACCATTTTTAATAATTTGTGTGTAGGATGGGTATGAATTCATGGATCATATTCAATAATTTGTGTGTAGGATGGGTATGAATTCATGGATCACATTCAATAATTTGTATGTAGGATGGGTATGAATAAATTCATGGATCATTTTTAATAATTTGTGTGTAGGATGGGTATGAATTCATGGATCCTATTCAATAATTTGTATGTAGCACGGGTATGTATGAACTCATGGATCTTTTTCAATAATTTGTATGTAGGATGGGTACGAATGAATTCATGGATCATTTTCAATAATTTGTGTGTAGGATAGGTATGAATTCATGGATCATTTTCAATAATTTGTATGTAGGATGGGTATGAATGAATTCATGGATCATTTTCAATAATTTGTGTGTAGGATAGGTATGAATTCATGGATCATTTTCAATAATTTGTATGTAGGATGGGTATGAATGAATTCATGGATCATTTTTATTAATTTGTGTGTAGGATGGGTATAAATTCATGGATCATATTCAATAATTTGTATGTAGGATGGGTATGAATGAATTCATGGATCATTTTTATTAATTTGTGTGTAGGATGGGTATGAATTCATGGATCATATTCAATAATTTGTATGTAGGATGGGTATGAATGAATATATGGATCATTTGTAATAATTTGTGTGTAGGATGGGTATGAATTAATTCGTGGATCATATTCAATAATTTGTGTGTAGGATGGGTATGAATGAATTCATGGATCATATTCAATAATTGGTGTGTAGGATGGGTATGAATGAATTCATGGATCATTTTTAATAATTTGTGTGTAGGATGGGTATGAATTCATGGATCATTTTCAATAATTTGCACATAGGATGGGTATGAATTCATGGATCATTTTTAATAATTTGTGTGTAGGATAGGTATGAATTCATGGATCCTATTCAATAATTTGTATGTAGCACGGGTATGTATGAATTCATGGATCTTTTTCAATAATTTGTATGTATGATGGGTATGAATGAATTCATGGATCATTTTCAATAATTTGTGTGTAGGATGGGTATGAATTCATGGATCATTTTCAATAATTTGTATGTAGGATGGGTATGAATCCATGGATCATTTTCAATAATTTGTATATAGGATGGGTATGAATTCATGGATCATTTTCAATAATTTGTATATAGGATGGGTATGAATTCATGGATCATTTTCAATAATTTGTGTGTAGGATGGGTATGAATTCATGGATCATTTTCAATAATTCGTATATAGGATGGGTATGAATTCATGGATAATTTTCAATAATTTGTGTGTAGGATGGGTATGAATGAATTCATGGATCATTTTTAATAGTTTGTGTGTAGGATGGGTATGAATTCATGGATCATATTCAATAATTTGTATGTAGGATGGGTATGAATTCATGGATCATTTTCAATAATTTGTATATAGGATGGGTATGTATGAATTCATGGATCATTTTTAATAATTTGTATGTAGGATTGGTATGAATTCATGGACCATTTTTAATAATTTGTGTGTAGGATGGGTATGAATTCATGGATCATATTCAATAATTTGTGTGTAGGATGGGTATGAATTCATGGATCACATTCAATAATTTGTATGTAGGATGGGTATGAATAAATTCATGGATCATTTTTAATAATTTGTGTGTAGGATGGGTATGAATTCATGGATCCTATTCAATAATTTGTATGTAGCACGGGTATGTATGAACTCATGGATCTTTTTCAATAATTTGTATGTAGGATGGGTACGAATGAATTCATGGATCATTTTCAATAATTTGTGTGTAGGATAGGTATGAATTCATGGATCATTTTCAATAATTTGTATGTAGGATGGGTATGAATGAATTCATGGATCATTTTCAATAATTTGTGTGTAGGATAGGTATGAATTCATGGATTATTTTCAATAATTTGTATGTAGGATGGGTATGAATGAATTCATGGATCATTTTTATTAATTTGTGTGTAGGATGGGTATAAATTCATGGATCATATTCAATAATTTGTATGTAGGATGGGTATGAATGAATTCATGGATCATTTTTATTAATTTGTGTGTAGGATGGGTATGAATTCATGGATCATATTCAATAATTTGTATGTAGGATGGGTATGAATGAATATATGGATCATTTGTAATAATTTGTGTGTAGGATGGGTATGAATTAATTCGTGGATCATATTCAATAATTTGTGTGTAGGATGGGTATGAATGAATTCATGGATCATATTCAATAATTTGTGTGTAGGATGGGTATGAATGAATTCATGGATCATTTTTAATAATTTGTGTGTAGGATGGGTATGAATTCATGGATCATATTCAATAATTTGTATGTAGGATGGGTATGAATTCATGGATCATTTTCAATAATTTGTATATAGGATGGGTATTAATTCATGGATCATTTTCAATAATTTGTATGTAGGATGGGTATGAATGAATTCATGGATCATTTTTAATAATTTGTGTGTAGGATGGGTATGAATTCGTGGATCATATTCAATAATTTGTATGTAGGATGGGTATGAATTCATGGATCATATTCAATAATTTGTATATAGGATGGGTATGAATTCATGGATCATTTTCAATAATTTGTATGTAGGATGGGTATGAATTCATGGATCTTATTCAATAATTTGTGTGTAGGATGGGTATGAATTCATGGACCATTTTCAATAATTTGTATGTAGGATGGGTATGAATTCATGGATCATTTTCAATAATTTGTATATAGGATGGGTATGTATGAATTCATGGATCATTTTTAATAATTTGTATGTAGGATGGGTATGAATTCATGGATCATTTTTAATACATTGTGTGTAGGATGGGTATGAATTCATGGATCATTTTCAATAATTTGTATATAGGATGGGTATGAATTCTTGGATCATTTTCAATAATTTGTATGTAGGATGGATATGAATGAATTCATGGATCATTTTCAATAATTTGTATATAGGATGGGTATGAATTCATGGATCATTTTCAATAATTTGTATATAGGATGGGTATGAATTCATGGATCATTTTCAATAATTTGTGTGTAGGATGGGTATGAATGAATTCATGGATCATTTTTTTAATTTGTGTGTAGGATGGGTATGAATTCATGGATCATATTCAATAATTTGTATGTAGGATGGGTATGAATTCATGGATCATTTTCAATAATTATTATATAGGATGGGTATGTATGAATTCATGGATCATTTTCAATAATTTGTATATAGGATGGGTATGTATGAATTCATGGATCATTTTTAATAATTGTGTGTAGGATGGGTATGTATTCATGGATCATTTTCAATAATTTGTATGTAGGATGGGTATGAATGAATTCTTGGATCATTTTTAATAATTTGTGTGTAGGATGGGTATGAATTCATGGATCATATTCAATAATTTGTATGTAGGATGGGTATGAATTCATGGATCATTTTCAATAATTTGTATATAGGATGGGTATGAATTCATGGATCATTTTTAATAATTTGTATGTAGGATGGATATGAATGAATTCATGGATCATTTTCAATAATTTGTATATAGGATGGGTATGAATTCATGGATCATTTTTAATAATTTGTATGTAGGATTGGTATGAATTCATGGATCATTTTTAATAATTTGTGTGTAGGATGGGTATGAATTCATGGATCATTTTCAATAATTTGTATGTAGGATGGGTATGAATGAATTCTTGGATCATTTTTAATAATTTGTGTGTAGGATGGGTATGAATTCATGGATCATTTTCAATAATTTGTATATAGGATGGGTATGAATTCATGGATCTTATTCAATAATTTGTGTGTAGGATGGGTATGAATGAATTCATGGATCATTTTTAATAATTTGTGTGTAGGATGGGTATGAACTCATGGATCATTTTCAATAATTTGTATATAGGATGGGTATGTATGAATTCATGGATCATTTTCCATAATTTGTATGTAGGATGGGTATGAATTCATGGATCATTTTTAATAATTTGTGTGTAGGATGGGTATGAATTCATGGATCATATTCAATAATTTGTATGTAGGATGGGTATGAATTCATGGATCATTTTCAATAATTTGTATATAGGATGGGTATTAATTCATGGATCATTTTCAATAATTTGTATGTAGGATGGGTATGAATGAATTCATGGATCATTTTTAATAATTTGTGTGTAGGATGGGTATGAATTCGTGGATCATATTCAATAATTTGTATGTAGGATGGGTATGAATTCATGGATCATATTCAATAATTTGTATATAGGATGGGTATGAATTCATGGATCATTTTCAATAATTTGTATGTAGGATGGGTATGAATTCATGGATCTTATTCAATAATTTGTGTGTAGGATGGGTATGAATTCATGGACCATTTTCAATAATTTGTATGTAGGATGGGTATGAATTCATGGATCATTTTCAATAATTTGTATATAGGATGGGTATGTATGAATTCATGGATCATTTTTAATAATTTGTATGTAGGATGGGTATGAATTCATGGATCATATTCAATAATTTGTATGTAGGATGGGTATGAATTCATGGATCATTTTCAATAATTTGTATATAGGATGGGTATGTATGAATTCATGGATCATTTTTAATAATTTGTATGTAGGATGGGTATGAATTCATGGATCATTTTTAATAATTTGTGTGTAGGATGGGTATGAATTCATGGATCATTTTCAATAATTTGTATATAGGATGGGTATGAATTCTTGGATCATTTTTAATAATTTGTATGTAGGATGGATATGAATGAATTCATGGATCATTTTCAATAATTTGTATATAGGATGGGTATGAATTCATGGATCATTTTCAATAATTTGTATATAGGATGGGTATGAATTCATGGATCATTTTCAATAATTTGTGTGTAGGATGGGTATGAATTCATTCATGGATCATTTTTTTAATTTGTGTGTAGGATGGGTATGAATTCATGGATCATATTCAATAATTTGTATGTAGGATGGGTATGAATTCATGGATCATTTTCAATAATTATTATATAGGATGGGTATGTATGAATTCATGGATCATTTTCAATAATTTGTATATAGGATGGGTATGTATGAATTCATGGATCATTTTTAATAATTGTGTGTAGGATGGGTATGTATTCATGGATCATTTTCAATAATTTGTATGTAGGATGGGTATGAATGAATGCTTGGATCATTTTTAATAATTTGTGTGTAGGATGGGTATGAATTCATGGATCATATTCAATAATTTGTATGTAGGATGGGTATGAATTCATGGATCATTTTCAATAATTTGTATATAGGATGGGTATGAATTCATGGATCATTTTTAATAATTTGTATGTAGGATGGATATGAATGAATTCATGGATCATTTTCAATAATTTTTATATAGGATGGGTATGAATTCATGGATCATTTTCAATAATTTGTATATAGGATGGGTATGAATTCATGGATCATTTTTAATAATTTGTATGTAGGATTGGTATGAATTCATGGATCATTTTTAATAATTTGTGTGTAGGATGGGTATGAATTCATGGATCATTTTCAATAATTTGTATGTAGGATGGGTATGAATGAATTCTTGGATCATTTTTAATAATTTGTGTGTAGGATGGGTATGAATTCATGGATCATTTTCAATAATTTGTATATAGGATGGGTATGAATTCATGGATCTTATTCAATAATTTGTGTGTAGGATGGGTATGAATGAATTCATGGATCATTTTTAATAATTTGTGTGTAGGATGGGTATGAACTCATGGATCATTTTCAATAATTTGTATATAGGATGGGTATGTATGAATTCATGGATCATTTTCCATAATTTGTATGTAGGATGGGTATGAATTCATGGATCATTTTTAATAATTGGTGTGTAGGATGGGTATGAATTCATGGATCATTTTCAATAATTTGTATATAGGATGGGTATGAATTCATGGATCATTTTTAATAATTTGTAAGTAGGATGGATATGAATGAATTCATGGATCATTTTCAATAATTTTTATATAGGATGGGTATGAATTCATGGATCATTTTCAATAATTTGTATATAGGATGGGTATGAATTCATGGATCATTTTCAATAATTTGTGTGTAGGATGGGTATGAATTAATTCATGGATCATTTTTAATAATTTGTATGTAGGATGGGTATGAATTCATGGATCATATTCAATAATTTGTATGTAGGATGGGTATGAATTCATGGATCATTTTCAATAATTTGTATATAGGATGGGTATGTATGAATTCATTGATCATTTTTAATAATTTGTATGTAGGATTGGTATGAATTCATGGATCATTTTTAATAATTTGTGTGTAGGATGGGTATGAATTCATGGATCATTTTCAATAATTTGTATGTAGGATGGGTATGAATGAATTCTTGGATCATTTTTAATAATTTGTGTGTAGGATGGGTATGAATTCATGGATCATATTCAATAATTTGTATGTAGGATGGGTATGAATTCATGGATCATTTTCAATAATTTGTATATAGGATGGGTATGAATTCATGGATCACATTCAATAATTTGTATGTAGGATGGGTATGAATGAATTCATGGATCATTTTTAATAATTTGTGTGTAGGATGGGTATGAATTCATGGATCAGTTTTAATAATTTGTGTGTAGGATGGGTATGAATTCATGGATCATTTTCAATAATTTGCATATAGGATGGGTATGAATTCATGGATCATTTTTAATAATTTGTGTGTAGGATAGGTATGAATTCATGGATCCTATTCAATAATTTGTATGTAGCACGGGTATGTATGAATTCATGGATCTTTTTCAATAATTTGTATGTATGATGGGTATGAATGAATTCATGGATCATTTTCAATAATTTGTGTGTAGGATGGGTATGAATTCATGGATCATTTTCAATAATTTGTATGTAGGATGGGTATGAATCCATGGATCATTTTCAATAATTTGTATATAGGATGGGTATGAATTCATGGATCATTTTCAATAATTTGTATATAGGATGGGTATGAATTCATGGATCATTTTCAATAATTTGTGTGTAGGATGGGTATGAATTCATGGATCATTTTCAATAATTCGTATATAGGATGGGTATGAATTCATGGATAATTTTCAATAATTTGTGTGTAGGATGGGTATGAATGAATTCATGGATCATTTTTAATAGTTTGTGTGTAGGATGGGTATGAATTCATGGATCATATTCAATAATTTGTATGTAGGATGGGTATGAATTCATGGATCATTTTCAATAATTTGTATATAGGATGGGTATGTATGAATTCATGGATCATTTTTAATAATTTGTATGTAGGATTGGTATGAATTCATGGACCATTTTTAATAATTTGTGTGTAGGATGGGTATGAATTCATGGATCATATTCAATAATTTGTGTGTAGGATGGGTATGAATTCATGGATCACATTCAATAATTTGTATGTAGGATGGGTATGAATAAATTCATGGATCATTTTTAATAATTTGTGTGTAGGATGGGTATGAATTCATGGATCCTATTCAATAATTTGTATGTAGCACGGGTATGTATGAACTCATGGATCTTTTTCAATAATTTGTATGTAGGATGGGTACGAATGAATTCATGGATCATTTTCAATAATTTGTGTGTAGGATAGGTATGAATTCATGGATCATTTTCAATAATTTGTATGTAGGATGGGTATGAATGAATTCATGGATCATTTTCAATAATTTGTGTGTAGGATAGGTATGAATTCATGGATCATTTTCAATAATTTGAATGTAGGATGGGTATGAATGAATTCATGGATCATTTTTATTAATTTGTGTGTAGGATGGGTATAAATTCATGGATCATATTCAATAATTTGTATGTAGGATGGGTATGAATGAATTCATGGATCATTTTTATTAATTTGTGTGTAGGATGGGTATGAATTCATGGATCATATTCAATAATTTGTATGTAGGATGGGTATGAATGAATATATGGATCATTTGTAATAATTTGTGTGTAGGATGGGTATGAATTAATTCGTGGATCATATTCAATAATTTGTGTGTAGGATGGGTATGAATGAATTCATGGATCATATTCAATAATTTGTGTGTAGGATGGGTATGAATGAATTCATGGATCATTTTTAATAATTTGTGTGTAGGATGGGTATGAATTCATGGATCATTTTCAATAATTTGCACATAGGATGGGTATGAATTCATGGATCATTTTTAATAATTTGTGTGTAGGATAGGTATGAATTCATGGATCCTATTCAATAATTTGTATGTAGCACGGGTATGTATGAATTCATGGATCTTTTTCAATAATTTGTATGTATGATGGGTATGAATGAATTCATGGATCATTTTCAATAATTTGTGTGTAGGATGGGTATGAATTCATGGATCATTTTCAATAATTTGTATGTAGGATGGGCATGAATCCATGGATCATTTTCAATAATTTGTATATAGGATGGGTATGAATTCATGGATCATTTTCAATAATTTGTATATAGGATGGGTATGAATTCATGGATCATTTTCAATAATTTGTGTGTAGGATGGGTATGAATTCATGGATCATTTTCAATAATTCGTATATAGGATGGGTATGAATTCATGGATAATTTTCAATAATTTGTGTGTAGGATGGGTATGAATGAATTCATGGATCATTTTTAATAGTTTGTGTGTAGGATGGGTATGAATTCATGGATCATATTCAATAATTTGTATGTAGGATGGGTATGAATTCATGGATCATTTTCAATAATTTGTATATAGGATGGGTATGTATGAATTCATGGATCATTTTTAATAATTTGTATGTAGGATTGGTATGAATTCATGGACCATTTTTAATAATTTGTGTGTAGGATGGGTATGAATTCATGGATCATATTCAATAATTTGTGTGTAGGATGGGTATGAATTCATGGATCACATTCAATAATTTGTGTGTAGGATGGGTATGAATAAATTCATGGATCATTTTTAATAATTTGTGTGTAGGATGGGTATGAATTCATGGATCCTATTCAATAATTTGTATGTAGCACGGGTATGTATGAACTCATGGATCTTTTTCAATAATTTGTATGTAGGATGGGTACGAATGAATTCATGGATCATTTTCAATAATTTGTGTGTAGGATAGGTATGAATTCATGGATCATTTTCAATAATTTGTATGTAGGATGGGTATGAATGAATTCATGGATCATTTTCAATAATTTGTGTGTAGGATAGGTATGAATTCATGGATTATTTTCAATAATTTGAATGTAGGATGGGTATGAATGAATTCATGGATCATTTTTATTAATTTGTGTGTAGGATGGGTATAAATTCATGGATCATATTCAATAATTTGTATGTAGGATGGGTATGAATGAATTCATGGATCATTTTTATTAATTTGTGTGTAGGATGGGTATGAATTCATGGATCATATTCAATAATTTGTATGTAGGATGGGTATGAATGAATATATGGATCATTTGTAATAATTTGTGTGTATGATGGGTATGAATTAATTCGTGGATCATATTCAATAATTTGTGTGTAGGATGGGTATGAATGAATTCATGGATCATATTCAATAATTTGTGTGTAGGATGGGTATGAATGAATTCATGGATCATTTTTAATAATTTGTGTGTAGGATGGGTATGAATTCATGGATCATATTCAATAATTTGTATGTAGGATGGGTATGAATTCATGGATCATTTTCAATAATTTGTATATAGGATGGGTATTAATTCATGGATCATTTTCAATAATTTGTATGTAGGATGGGTATGAATGAATTCATGGATCATTTTTAATAATTTGTGTGTAGGATGGGTATGAATTCGTGGATCATATTCAATAATTTGTATGTAGGATGGGTATGAATTCATGGATCATATTCAATAATTTGTATATAGGATGGGTATGAATTCATGGATCATTTTCAATAATTTGTATGTAGGATGGGTATGAATTCATGGATCTTATTCAATAATTTGTGTGTAGGATGGGTATGAATTCATGGACCATTTTCAATAATTTGTATGTAGGATGGGTATGAATTCATGGATCATTTTCAATAATTTGTATATAGGATGGGTATGTATGAATTCATGGATCATTTTTAATAATTTGTATGTAGGATGGGTATGAATTCATGGATCATTTTTAATAATTTGTGTGTAGGATGGGTATGAATTCATGGATCATTTTCAATAATTTGTATATAGGATGGGTATGAATTCTTGGATCATTTTTAATAATTTGTATGTAGGATGGATATGAATGAATTCATGGATCATTTTCAATAATTTGTATATAGGATGGGTATGAATTCATGGATCATTTTCAATAATTTGTATATAGGATGGGTATGAATTCATGGATCATTTTCAATAATTTGTGTGTAGGATGGGTATGAATGAATTCATGGATCATTTTTTTAATTTGTGTGTAGGATGGGTATGAATTCATGGATCATATTCAATAATTTGTATGTAGGATGGGTATGAATTCATGGATCATTTTCAATAATTATTATATAGGATGGGTATGTATGAATTCATGGATCATTTTCAATAATTTGTATATAGGATGGGTATGTATGAATTCATGGATCATTTTTAATAATTGTGTGTAGGATGGGTATGTATTCATGGATCATTTTCAATAATTTGTATGTAGGATGGGTATGAATGAATTCTTGGATCATTTTTAATAATTTGTGTGTAGGATGGGTATGAATTCATGGATCATATTCAATAATTTGTATGTAGGATGGGTATGAATTCATGGATCATTTTCAATAATTTGTATATAGGATGGGTATGAATTCATGGATCATTTTTAATAATTTGTATGTAGGATGGATATGAATGAATTCATGGATCATTTTCAATAATTTGTATATAGGATGGGTATGAATTCATGGATCATTTTTAATAATTTGTATGTAGGATTGGTATGAATTCATGGATCATTTTTAATAATTTGTGTGTAGGATGGGTATGAATTCATGGATCATTTTCAATAATTTGTATGTAGGATGGGTATGAATGAATTCTTGGATCATTTTTAATAATTTGTGTGTAGGATGGGTATGAATTCATGGATCATTTTCAATAATTTGTATATAGGATGGGTATGAATTCATGGATCTTATTCAATAATTTGTGTGTAGGATGGGTATGAATGAATTCATGGATCATTTTTAATAATTTGTGTGTAGGATGGGTATGAACTCATGGATCATTTTCAATAATTTGTATATAGGATGGGTATGTATGAATTCATGGATCATTTTCCATAATTTGTATGTAGGATGGGTATGAATTCATGGATCATTTTTAATAATTTGTGTGTAGGATGGGTATGAATTCATGGATCATATTCAATAATTTGTATGTAGGATGGGTATGAATTCATGGATCATTTTCAATAATTTGTATATAGGATGGGTATTAATTCATGGATCATTTTCAATAATTTGTATGTAGGATGGGTATGAATGAATTCATGGATCATTTTTAATAATTTGTGTGTAGGATGGGTATGAATTCGTGGATCATATTCAATAATTTGTATGTAGGATGGGTATGAATTCATGGATCATATTCAATAATTTGTATATAGGATGGGTATGAATTCATGGATCATTTTCAATAATTTGTATGTAGGATGGGTATGAATTCATGGATCTTATTCAATAATTTGTGTGTAGGATGGGTATGAATTCATGGACCATTTTCAATAATTTGTATGTAGGATGGGTATGAATTCATGGATCATTTTCAATAATTTGTATATAGGATGGGTATGTATGAATTCATGGATCATTTTTAATAATTTGTATGTAGGATGGGTATGAATTCATGGATCATATTCAATAATTTGTATGTAGGATGGGTATGAATTCATGGATCATTTTCAATAATTTGTATATAGGATGGGTATGTATGAATTCATGGATCATTTTTAATAATTTGTATGTAGGATGGGTATGAATTCATGGATCATTTTTAATAATTTGTGTGTAGGATGGGTATGAATTCATGGATCATTTTCAATAATTTGTATATAGGATGGGTATGAATTCTTGGATCATTTTTAATAATTTGTATGTAGGATGGATATGAATGAATTCATGGATCATTTTCAATAATTTGTATATAGGATGGGTATGAATTCATGGATCATTTTCAATAATTTGTGTGTAGGATGGGTATGAATGAATTCATGGATCATTTTTTTAATTTGTGTGTAGGATGGGTATGAATTCATGGATCATATTCAATAATTTGTATGTAGGATGGGTATGAATTCATGGATCATTTTCAATAATTATTATATAGGATGGGTATGTATGAATTCATGGATCATTTTCAATAATTTGTATATAGGATGGGTATGTATGAATTCATGGATCATTTTTAATAATTGTGTGTAGGATGGGTATGTATTCATGGATCATTTTCAATAATTTGTATGTAGGATGGGTATGAATGAATTCTTGGATCATTTTTAATAATTTGTGTGTAGGATGGGTATGAATTCATGGATCATATTCAATAATTTGTATGTAGGATGGGTATGAATTCATGGATCATTTTCAATAATTTGTATATAGGATGGGTATGAATTCATGGATCATTTTTAATAATTTGTATGTAGGATGGATATGAATGAATTCATGGATCATTTTCAATAATTTGTATATAGGATGGGTATGAATTCATGGATCATTTTCAATAATTTGTATATAGGATGGGTATGAATTCATGGATCATTTTTAATAATTTGTATGTAGGATTGGTATGAATTCATGGATCATTTTTAATAATTTGTGTGTAGGATGGGTATGAATTCATGGATCATTTTCAATAATTTGTATGTAGGATGGGTATGAATGAATTCTTGGATCATTTTTAATAATTTGTGTGTAGGATGGGTATGAATTCATGGATCATTTTCAATAATTTGTATATAGGATGGGTATGAATTCATGGATCTTATTCAATAATTTGTGTGTAGGATGGGTATGAATGAATTCATGGATCATTTTTAATAATTTGTGTGTAGGATGGGTATGAACTCATGGATCATTTTCAATAATTTGTATATAGGATGGGTATGTATGAATTCATGGATCATTTTCCATAATTTGTATGTAGGATGGGTATGAATTCATGGATCATTTTTAATAATTGGTGTGTAGGATGGGTATGAATTCATGGATCATTTTCAATAATTTGTATATAGGATGGGTATGAATTCATGGATCATTTTTAATAATTTGTAAGTAGGATGGATATGAATGAATTCATGGATCATTTTCAATAATTTTTATATAGGATGGGTATGAATTCATGGATCATTTTCAATAATTTGTATATAGGATGGGTATGAATTCATGGATCATTTTCAATAATTTGTGTGTAGGATGGGTATGAATTAATTCATGGATCATTTTTAATAATTTGTATGTAGGATGGGTATGAATTCATGGATCATATTCAATAATTTGTATGTAGGATGGGTATGAATTCATGGATCATTTTCAATAATTTGTATATAGGATGGGTATGTATGAATTCATTGATCATTTTTAATAATTTGTATGTAGGATTGGTATGAATTCATGGATCATTTTTAATAATTTGTGTGTAGGATGGGTATGAATTCATGGATCATTTTCAATAATTTGTATGTAGGATGGGTATGAATGAATTCTTGGATCATTTTTAATAATTTGTGTGTAGGATGGGTATGAATTCATGGATCATATTCAATAATTTGTATGTAGGATGGGTATGAATTCATGGATCATTTTCAATAATTTGTATATAGGATGGGTATGAATTCATGGATCACATTCAATAATTTGTATGTAGGATGGGTATGAATGAATTCATGGATCATTTTTAATAATTTGTGTGTAGGATGGGTATGAATTCATGGATCAGTTTTAATAATTTGTGTGTAGGATGGGTATGAATTCATGGATCATTTTCAATAATTTGCATATAGGATGGGTATGAATTCATGGATCATTTTTAATAATTTGTGTGTAGGATAGGTATGAATTCATGGATCATTTTCAATAATTTGTATGTAGGATGGGCATGAATGAATTCATGGATCATTTTTAATAATTTGTATGTAGGATGGGTATGAATTCGTGGATCATATTCAATAATTTGTATGTAGGATGGGTATGAATTCATGGATCATATTCAATAATTTGTATATAGGATGGGTATGAATTCATGGATCATTTTCAATAATTTGTATGTAGGATGGGTATGAATTCATGGATCTTATTCAATAATTTGTGTGTAGGATGGGTATGAATGAATTCATGGATCATTTTTAGTAATTTGTGTGTAGGATGGGTATGAATTCATGGATCATTTTCAATAATTTGTATGTAGGATGGGTTTGAATTCATGGATCATTTTCAATAATTTGTATATAGGATGGGTATGTATGAATTCATGGATCATTTTTAATAATTTGTATGTAGGATGGGTATGAATTCATGGATCATTTTTAAGAATTTGTGTGTAGGATGGGTATGAATTCATGGATCATTTTCAATAATTTGTATATAGGATGGGTATGAATTCATGGATCATTTTTAATAATTTGTATGTAGGATGGATATGAATGAATTCATGGATCATTTTCAATAATTTGTATATAGGATGGGTATGAATTCATGGATCATTTTCAATAATTTGTATATAGGATGGGTATGAATTCATGGATCATTTTCAATAATTTGTGTGTAGGATGGGTATGAATGAATTCATGGATCATTTTTTTAATTTGTGTGTAGGATGGGTATGAATTCATGGATCATATTCAATAATTTGTATGTAGGATGGGTATGAATTCATTGATCATTTTCAATAATTATTATATAGGATGGGTATGTATGAATTCATGGATCATTTTTAATAATTTGTATGTAGGATTGGTATGAATTCATGGATCATTTTTAATAATTGTGTGTAGGATGGGTATGTATTCATGGATCATTTTCAATAATTTGTATGTAGGATGGGTATGAATGAATTCTTGGATCATTTTTAATAATTTGTGTGTAGGATGGGTATGAATTCATGGATCATATTCAATAATTTGTATGTAGGATGGGTATGAATTCATGGATCATTTTCAATAATTTGTATATAGGATGGGTATGAA
Source organism: Margaritifera margaritifera (assembly GCA_029931535.1). Lineage (NCBI taxonomy): Eukaryota > Metazoa > Mollusca > Bivalvia > Unionida > Margaritiferidae > Margaritifera > Margaritifera margaritifera. Next base: position 277,286 of record JAQPZY010000961.1, read on the forward strand.
TTCATGGATCACATTCAATAATTTGTATGTAGGATGGGTATGAATGAATTCATGGATCATTTTTAATAATTTGTGTGTAGGATGGGTATGAATTCATGGATCCTATTCAATAATTAGTATGTAGCACGGGTATGTATGAATTCATGGATCTTTTTCAATAATTTGTATGTAGGATGGGTATGAATGAATTCATGGATCATTTTCAATAATTTGTGTGTAGGATGGGTATGAATTCATGGATCATTTTCAATAATTTGTATGTAGGATGGGTATGAATGAATTCATGGATCATTTTCAATAATTTGTGTGTAGGATAGGTATGAATTCATGGATCATTTTCAATAATTTGTATGTAGGATGGGTATGAATGAATTCATGGATCATTTTTATTAATTTGTGTGTAGGATGGGTATGAATTCATGGATCATATTCAATAATTTGTATGTAGGATGGGTATGAATGAATTCATGGATCATTTTTTAATAATTTGTGTGTAGGATGGGTATGAATTCATGGATCATATTCAATAATTTGTATGTAGGATGGTTATGAATGAATTCATGGATCATTTTTAATAATTTGTGTGTAGGATGGGTATGAATGAATTCATGGATCATATTCAATAATTTGTGTGTAGGATGGGTATGAATGAATTCATGGATCATTTTTAGGAATTTGTGTGTAGGATGGGTATGAATTCATGGATCATATTCAATAATTTGTATGTAGGATGGGTATGAATTCATGGATCATTTTTAATAATTTGTATATAGGATGGGTATGAATTCATGGATCATTTTCAATAATCTGTATGTAGGATGGGTATGAATGAATTCATGGATCATTTTTAATAATTTGTGTGTTGGATGGGTATGAATTCATGGATCATATTCAATAATTTGTATGTAGGATGGGTATGAATTCATGGATCATTTTCAATAATTTGTATATAGGATGGGTATGAATTAATGGATCATTTTCAATAATTTGTATGTAGGATGGGTATGATTTTCATTGATCATTTTCAATAATTTGTGTGTAGGATGGGTATAGATCATTTTCCATAATTTGTATGTAGGATGGGTATGAATTCTGCAAGGCAGTGAGAACTGGACAACTGGATAGCCTAAGGACTCAAATCCTCTATCCACTGCAAGGCTTAAGGTCCAAGAAAGAACAGGTGAGATTTTTTACATTTTTAACAAACAATGATTGTTTCCTAATGATCAAGAAAATTAGATTTTTTTCTGTAAGAATCTAATTTACCAAATTTGAAGACACGTTAAGTATTTAGCCGAGAAAACAATGCCTGATACCAAATGAAAGATCGAAGGAGCTGAATATCGTAAAGTTAGACTCTGCGCCACTGCTGTTTCAGCAACGTCATCATGTATTTTGGGCATGATTTGTCGCTTAGCTCAATCAATCAAGAGATAAGTGTAAAGAAAGAGTAGAGAACCAGTCAAGTCCCTATGGGCACGAAAAAAAAGTGGACAGCAAAACCAAAAGTCTTGGATTATCCCCTGTCATTATCATTTTAATCAATAAGTTAAGTTAAATTATCAGTGAGGTTGTTATACCTGATCCAGCTAAAATTTCTTGAAGCGGAAGAATAAGTACGTGTAAACATTTTTTTTAAATGTATCAGGCAAACACAACTCGTAGAGCACCGAATAGCATAATCGTGTCTGTTACTTAACAAAACTCGCATATCAATGATAGCTATGAACGAAAGACTTGCCTGGCCTGTAAAAACTTTTAAGCTTTTATTCTTACACGATGAGATCTTTTTCCTAAAGAAAATCTTTGTTCTAGCAATCGAGTTTTTTTTTATATCGAATTAATGCATTATATATTTATACTTTAATGTAACAAGCCATGCACACTTTTTTATAATCGATCAAAGGATTTGGAAGCAATGATGTATTTACTATTTGTTGTTGTTATTGTTAGTGGTGGTTTTGACGGCACTTTTAACACGATATATGATATAATGACAGAATATGGACTAAGACTACCATTGCACACAGGGGTGGAAGGTTTGTTCATTTCTGCTTGACCAAATTCTATTTAAACTATATTAAATGTTGGAGTTCACTTCGTTCTGACTGTTGCAAGTGTTCGTGCTTGAGAGACATTAAGAAACGTATGAAATACAAGTATTCGTCATTGAGAGATATTAAGAAACGTATGAAAGACAAGTATTCGTCTTTGAGAGACATTAAGAAACGTATGAAAGACAAGTATTCGTCTTTGGGAGACATTAAGAAACGGATGAAAGACAAGGATTCGTCTTTGAGAGACATTAAAAAACGTATGAAAGACAAGCATTCGTCTTTGGGAGACATTAAGAAACGTATGAAAGACAAATATTCGTCTTTGAGAGACATTAAGAAACGTATGAAAGACAAGTATTCTTCATTGAGAGACATTAAGAAACGTATGAAAGACAAGTATTCGTCTTTGAGAGACATCAAGAAACGTATGAAAGACAAGTATTCGTCTTTGAGAGACATTAAGAAACGTATGAAAGACAAGTATTCGTCTTTGAGAGACATTAAGAAACGTATGAAAGACAAATACTCGTCTTTGAGAGACATTAAGAAACGTATGAAAGACAAGTATTCGTCTTTGAGAGACATTAAGAAACGTATGAAACAAGATAATGATAAACCAGCGCAATATTTTAGACAAAGTGACACAAAACTCGACATTATCCTAACCATGATGAGGTACAATTGTAGTATCTTAAAAAGTAATTTGTTTCGAATTAACCTAACAAACGACCATTCTGTTCTTGTGATTGTGAGCTTGAACATTCAACAGACTTTTTATATGATTGTCTAGATTATCAGAATCAAAGTGAATCATTTTTCCAATCTATTAGGCCATACATTCCTGTCACTGTTTAAAACTTTCAAGGTATATTTGGAGTATTCACCATGTGATGATGGATCTGTCTAGTATTCGCCCTATGATAACGGATCTGTCTAGTATTCACCATGTGATAACGAATCTATCTAGTATTCACCATGTGATAATGAATTATTTTTACTTTTAACACTACAAAGTCAGATTGATAATATCAATGTAACCATCATCATATTTGTATGACTACATATTGTTTTTTGCGAGTGTATGTTCTATTTCCTTATTTAGAGAAGTTTTCCATCTTGTCCATTTTCGTCTTTTTTATTTCTTTGTTATTGTCTCTCTTTGTTTACATTTTATTTTGTTCCAGTATTTTCAATTTATGCATACATTTAATCTTGATTCATTACAAACAATTTGTTTTACGTCATATTTTCAATTATTTTTTTATTTACGAATTGCTTTCCAGTAATAGTTACAACTGACTTGTGGTGCCCTATGTATATTACTAAAGAAAGGGAGATGTTTCTTGATAATTTGTACACTCTTCCTTGCATGCATAAACCGTACCATGATATCATTTGGATACAGTATAAATTGCAGAATAAGGTCCCATGTTTATGTCCTGAATTACGTATCCATGCTTATTCATCTGATTTGTATCGGAGTAAAGTACGTATCCATGCTAATTCATCTGATTTGTATCGGAGTAAAGTACGTATCCATGCTAATTCATCTGATTTGTATCGGAGTAAAGTACGTATCCATGCTTATTCATCTGATTTGTATCGGAGTAAAGTACGTATCCATGCTTATTCATCTAATTTGTATCGGAGTAAAGTACGTATCCATGCTTATTCATCTGATTTGTATCGGAGTAAAGTACGTACACATGCTTATTCATCTGATTTGTATCGGAGTAAAGTACGTATCCATGCTAATTCATCTGATTTGTATCGGAGTAAAGTACGTATCCATGCTAATTCATCTGATTTGTATCGGAGTAAAGTGCGTATCCATGCTTATTCATCTGATTTGTATCGGAGTAAAGTACGTATCCATGCTAATTCATCTGATTTGTATCGGAGTAAAGTGCGTATCCATGCTTATTCATCTGATTTGTATCGGAGTAAATATGTTTTAGGCATCTGAGGAGGTGGTGCAGCTCACTCAAGACGTCATGAACTATGTCATTGAGGCTACAAAGTTAAGTGGGGATGTAACAGCCAGAAGTCTAGCAAAGGTAAAGCAATTAAATAGATTACAAATTTTATTTCACGTAGTCAGAAGATACAATCATTTCTTTGAGTATTAGTTCTGTAATTTTATTTCATATAGTCAGATGACAGAGTAATTTCTTAGAGTGTGTTCTGTAATTTTATTTCTTATAGTCAGATGACACATTTCTTAGAGTGTTGGTTCTGTGCTGTTGCTAAAGGTTGACCATATTTTCAAATATGAATAGCAATCCCATAAAAGTTAAAGTGATATTTCGGTATTTAAATGAATATAGCTAAGGTAAAAACCATTTTGTAAAATTTCCTCTATTTTGTAACAGTACATGGTGTCTATTCAAACTGAGCATAGAGTTAGCGGCACCAGTTAAATTCAAAACGTACAATTTAATTTGGGGATCACCACACATGAGTATAGTGCGTTTCAGAGACAGACAGACAGGCATAGACAGACAGACAGAGATAGATAGACAGACATACATACAGATAAAAAGTCTCCAATATTACTAGCGATTACAGCTACAGACAAGAGAAATGTCTGTGTTAAAAAGAAGGGTCCTTCTATACGTATAATAACAGTTACTGCTACACTATCACTACATGGTGACGTGCTAGAGATATTCAGGTACAAGATATAGTACCACATTTTACGGGTAAACCAAGATAAAATATGATATCTTTCCCGTAATTAAATCTAAAAACCAATTAAAAGTTTTATTTAAAAAAATACAAGATACAATTCCTGACTTCCATACAAATCTTGTCTTGTGTTTATTACTGTGGAAAACTTCAGTTCTTTTTAGCATATCAATTGAATTATCAAATTGTAAAGCAGTGAGCAATTTATGAAACATCATATTCTAGCTGAGTCACTGAATTCATGCATTCGCTATCATTGTTCTTTAAGTTTCATACAGATAAATTTTAATATTCAAGATTTATATAATCCTTAAATTTGTGTTGACTGACCTAACTAGCACTCCTTAGCTTAGAATAGATTACTGTCTCTCCATCCGTCCCCATAAAAACCTTCAAAAAACAAACTTTTTTCTTCTTTGCTCTCCTCTTTTTTATTTTATTGATTCATTCGTTTATTCATTTATTCTAACAATCTAACATGCGGAAATAGGGTAAAATATTAGTTTATTTTGTCGCTATTACAATATTTTAGCTTTCTGATCAACTTTTGGAACCATTTTCCAACAGACAAGCACCGAATTTAACCAAACTATTCAATCAAACTTCTCTCTCTCTCTTTAACTCTCCCAGCGTCCTTCTCCCTCCCTCTCCCCTCTCACTCTCTCTTTCTCTGATTTGTACGTGGAGGGTATCAGCGAAGTCTCAATGAGTGTGCCGTTTGATAGCTAATTCAGTTGAACTTTCAAAACAGTGCAAGTACACGTGATGAAATATTCTAAACCAGTTTATGCACCGTGTGCGTGAATGTGCACGTGAACGGAAAGCTACAAGGCTACAAGTACATGTACCGTTAAACTTGTACCTAAACCTCTCTCCTGTCTGCTTGAAGGTGCGGCTCTGGCTAGTTTAGCAATAATTGTGCACAAGCCGTTCCTGCGACCAGGTACTGGACTGTGCATATGACTTGTACTTTGTTTTTTTCCGTGGGACATATTGCAAACCAAAACTCAATCCGAATGGAAAGATCAAGGATGATATATGTAGGCTGTAATGTGAATAGTTTTTAGATTTGTAAGTTGCCGTCACAAATGCAGTCTATAATCCTTTGTTAGGTTGCTGCTTAAAAAGGAGAAAGAGGAAATAAAATACTTGAAATTTATTTAACAAACGTTCTCGTTTTTACATGTTTTCTCTCAAGACTCTCACTGTCAGTAATACTGTATTCCAAGAGATATAATACCCCTTAAAAGATTCGCTGTCGAAGTTAGAAAACAAAAGTGATACAATGCCTTAAATGTCTTTTGTGAAAATATATAATCATTGAAGTTTGTCATTAATAAACGTTTTCCATACATTCCAGAATTTCCAGGTGAACCATGACATGAAGGTGAAACACGGAAAGCATATGGACTTTTGCAAGGACTACGTCGACTCATGTGTTCAGCTTTGCTGGTTGATGCATCTTCAGAATCCGCCGGTTTGCTTTGAAATCAGGGGAAAACAAAATGATAAATTTGACAAATTTATGTACGACCATCACGATAAACCCGGCAGATATTTAGACCTTGTGGTGTGGCCACCACTTTTCGTAAACGAGGGGGGACATATGTTGACCAAAGGTGTGGCTCTGGCAAAAAATTCAACATGAAGCGACATCTCAGAGAAAATTGGTCTAACAAGCTTGCCCACTAGAAGAAAGCTTGTACAAAGTTCGAATGACAAAGGGAATAAACTGTAAAAAGTGATCACTAACATGCTTTCATGTGAAATTAATATTGCACACGTTTCATTTAATTTCGAAATTTGAGTATTTACTGAACTTAAGATCAAAGTTACAGAAAATCGATTAATAAATGTCTTCCTGAAAAAAAGAACGAATTGATTCTAAACCTTACGACAGTTGGATTTGTATGCTATTTTTTTTTTTTTTTTTTTTTTTATTGCTTGGTTTAATTTTATTAATTGTTTTACTGAACATTCAACAAGCATCATAAACTAAACCACTAGAGGAACATCATAAATTCTTTTCAAAAAGTGTATTCTTTCCAAAAAATGTATCATTTTATAGCTCGGATATCCAAAAACTTGAGGAATTGCTAAACTCGTCACCAAAAGACTAAATTGTTTCTATTGTGTGTAGTTTCAAAACTATGAATTTAAGGTTACTCGCTTGGACTATCTTTACATAATGACAAAACCTCATCACTGGCAGTTATATCTTAAGCACTATAAAGAAACATATTCATTTTTAGGAGCAGCTATGGGAATTATTGCGAGAGCATGGTTAGGTTCTTAATTCTGTTCAGTATTACTTTTCTAGACCTAATTGTGCTTAATGTGCTATAATGTCAAGTCCTGCTGGATAAATTTCATATCTATATCTTTGAGGAGCATTTTTATAAAACATGAAACTATCATTTCAATCACACACACACACACACACACACACACACACACACATATATATATATATATAGTTTTACTTATTTATTTATTTATTTATTGACACCGACAAGCCTTAAGACTTAGAGCTTGATATATATATATATATATATATATATATATATATATATATATATATATATATTTATGTATGTATATATTCTGTACATACAATGTTACCTAATGCGTACTTGACTTATATGTGATCTATTTTATGTCTTGGTTTATGTGTTCTAAATAACTGTTGTTCTACATTATTCTACATTGCCTTCGTTGTTCGTTTATAATTTTGATGTACCGAATAAACAGATGCGTGTGCTCTATTTTAATCTTTGCATATATTATGTTTGTTTGTAAAGGATGCACTTGCAGTTTAATCTTAAACAAACTTTTTGTTCTGTTTTAATAAAATTCCGTACAGGCTGTTGCTCTCCAAATACTTATATGTATCAACCTGATAATTTCAGTTGATTAATATAACAGAAGACGATATATTAACGTTTTCTATTGTCTCTCCTCTCTCTCTCTCTTTCTCTGTACATACACGCACGCACACACACATAAATATACATGCATAACAAACATGAAAAAACATGTTAATATGTCAAAGAGTAGTGGTAAACTAGAATTTTAGATTTTTATTGCTGAGCCTTCTATCTCGCATGACTTTCCCCCCACGGCACACACGCACGTGCACGGGTCTGGAGCCGGACAGCAAGCCTTCGTTTGCCAATGGGTTTCGAAAATAAATCTAAGCCCTCACGGTTTCAGATATAACTACTGACAAAACTCCAGCGACGACACGGGTACGCACGTTCTACCCCAAATGCAGCCCACAATAACCTGCGAAACCGCTATGCTCGCCCTTCCCACGATAGCTTCAGTGCCGTATTGATAAGCTTTGTCTGTAGCATTTATTTTTTATAACGGCATCAGATCAACATTGTGCTGGCTCGTATATAAAATATACGTGATAGCAGTGTATTAAATAAATCTCAAAGAAATACAAAATCCGAGCCTAGACTGGTTCGTTTAGTGTGAGAATATTATATCGGAAAAGTACTGCCTGTATATACATTAATTACTGCGAGTATAAATATATATATATATATATATATATATATATATATATATATATATATATATGATGTCGAATACACTGCCGTTTGACGCATAGTATTGTGAAAGAATTTGAGTCTGTGGCTGATTCGGGAATTAAATTGCCTGTGCAATGATGTGTGTGCAGTAACAGAAAAGGTCGCTATTTATATTGAATGCATCAAATTGGCTTATCACAGAGGCTCAAACGTTGTTGCATGATTTTTCAAATACGTATATGGAGCTTCTTGATAAACTAATCAAGTTAGGAATCGCGTTGGAGCACGCACACAGGAATATAAAAAGAGGAGTGAAAAGTCCTTGTATGATACTGTGCAAGAGAACTGTAAGTTATTGACGTTGACTGAGTCACACAGCATATCGAGCGAAGGTAGTGAAATACCCAGAAAAAATAGTGAATACCCAGTGAAGATAGTGAAATACCCAACGAAGATAGTAAAATATCCAGCGAAGATAACAAAGACAGCTAGGATAGCGAAGATCACCAAAGGCAAATCAATTAGATAATGCCTTTAACCAATAATTTATCAATGGCATCCACACCCGAGTTTCATGAGGTATACGAACTGATGTACAACGCAAACAATGGAAGAAATTCTCCGAAGCCGTTTGCAAGTCTGATGAAGTAAAAACCATACCGGAGATATATCAGCACTCCTGGATGTTTGATATTGTTGGATACAAACATGCAAAGTCTGGTCGTATTCGAGTTGGTGCAATACTAGATGATGGATCATTTGAGCTCATTTGGGCTAAGACCGACTTGAGGGACATTTTATCCGGGTTTGTTATGATGATTCTTGAAAAAAACAAGCCTGTTTATTTGCAAAATCCTAATTTACAATTTCGAATTGACATAGAACAAATATAGTGTACATCGCTTGATGGACTCCGTAAAATTCTAACCTATCATCTGGATTATCTCCCCTGGTTTAAATACCGCTGTATGCGCGTGAGGAGATAAAAGGAAGGCGACTGATAAAAGAACAGTAAGGAGCAACCAAAAATTCAATTGAAGAATCCGCGTGTATATAGAAAGTTTAATGGCATCAGGAGGTAATAATTGCAAAGGTGTATGTTTTGGAAAATACGAACATTGCGGCAGAACATGCCATCACGAATATTGTAAGTCACACTCGTTCGCGTAACGTGTTGGTACCGACGCTCGACCATGCATCATATGCGGCATTGGAGTCAAGTCGCGTAATCATATATGCGGATCATGTAGATCTGTGCACGACTATTATCGCGCGCTCCGGCAAAGACTTGCCAATGTGAATGTGGAAAACGTCGTCGATGCCGTTGAGGAAAAGCCCAACGAAAATGGCACAGAAATCAATGAAATAATATCCAGGATCGAGACAATTGCAGTTTCTGATCCTGGTAAAGTAAAAATAAAAATGTTTTGGTCCAATAAGCAATTAGATAATGTTTTTATTATGATAGTATACCTACCGTAAATTCGCGCAAGAGCATGGAATAAGATTACCGAGAAGTGTAGCAAAAGCAGATATACTTGTAATGATAGGACTTCCCCCAGATGAGCCGCGAACGACCGTGAGACAGCTTCATGCAACAGCGGAACAATTATGTATCATAATTCCTTCACGAACCACCCAAGCTGAAATCGCACGTGATGTCGCAGATGAACAAAACTGCCGACGCATCGCTGCCGTTGGGGCTGCCGCGCATGTTCGTCAACGAGCCCAAGTCCCCGAGCTTAACTTGCACAGGCGTCTTGGTGAACTCGAAGATTACCGAGCAATCATTTCACGCGCATGCAAACTAGGCAGTGACGCTGTGAAGCGTCTCCCGAACATGAGTCTGATAATCAAATCAATATTACAGCACACGGGCGTTACACCACTCGCGTCCGGGTTCAAGGTGAATATTATTCTCGTTGCAGACTTTATCATGCCGATTTCCTCCACGAAAGGCTCCAAAGAAACCAAACTTGCACGCGCGTGGTTTAACATTGGTGCTCTTGTGATCTTGAACCGCGAAGACATTAAGACTATCAATGACGAAATCGATTAAGGTTTTACAGAGATTCTCTAGAAGTTTGACGCTAATATCGGAGCGGGTTCAGGATGAGCTCTATCCGCATGCGGGGAAGTTGGTGTTCAGGTTTCCCGGTACAAACCCTTTCGCTTATAGAGCTATATTCCAACATAAGAGTGTATTCTATGGCGAACAGTGAGAAACGTAAATAACAACGAAAACCGATGTTTTCAATGGGCGATATTATCCGCTCTGCATCTCGTGAGTAATAATACAGATCAGCCTCAAAAATACAAACAACGCATTAGTGAACTCGAGTTTGGTAACACATAATTTCCCGTACAGGTTACATTGGCAAGTTTGAACGACACAACCCTGATATCACTGTTGATGCATTCGTTTTATAACAGCGACCTTCAGGCGATTTGACTATCCCAACACGCATAAAACAATGATTCATGCAGGCGGTGTAGTGTTGATCTGTTGCTGTTGAGCAGCATAGATGGTCCGGAGCCGTGGCATCATTACGTGGGGATAAAAGATCTTCCCCGAATGGTTTACTGGCACAGTAAATACCATGAAAGAAAATTTCCCTGCTGACGCGGCATGAATGTATTTAGCACCCAACAGCTGCTTGAAGACTATGACATTTACTGCGGGGAAGTCAGCGATCATGCCAGAACCGGGCAAGAATGTTTTGTAGTTCACTGTGGTGCATTTTAAGATACACGTCTCGTATGTCATCTACGCAGACTTTGAATGTTTGAAAGTTTCCGTGGAAAGCTCCACTTTCTCAAGCTCCGCTTCCCCCACCTAAGAAACCTTCACGGTGTAATCAAAAACGATGCAAGTTGCAGAACAAGTTCCATGCGGGTTTTGGTACACTGTTGTCAGATGCGACGGAACAACTGAGCTGCCAATATTTTATCGTGGTAAGGACTCCGCGGAAGCGTTTATCAAATGGCTCGAGGACACAGCGGAATGGATTCAAGTACAACTTTCCTTGCCCGCCGAGATGATTATGACTGATGGTGACAGTTGCTAGTTTTCCGCAGCGACCCATTGTTGGATCTGGAACGAAGCTTTCAACTCCACCGATGGAAAAGTTCCCGATCACTGTTAGAGCACTGACGCATACACAGCAGCCGCACACAACGCATACAATCTGCAGTTGCGAATTTACCCCAGCAAAACAAGAATTCCGGTTGTGTTTCATAACCTGCGCGGGTATGGTTGTCACCTGATCATGCAAGGAATCGCAACTGCATCAACCGCGACAATAAGTGCTATCCCGAACAACATGGAAAAATACATGACGTTTCGGCTCAGTCAACCGCAGTTTATTGACTGTCTGCAGTTTTTAAATTCCAGCCTGAACAAACTCACACAACCTTGCGGCGGGAAGCAACGATCGCTTTACAATCACTCGTCGATACGGGGGCACTGACGATGGAACGTTTAAGTTGCTCACACGGAAACTATCAGTACGAGTACATGAGCGACTGTTAAAAATTTTCTGAAATTAAGTTGCCACCGATCGAGGCCATCGCTTTTCCGTGAAAACATTTCCGCCGACGACTACGCGCACGCGAACACCGTCGGGTCCGCGTTCGATTGTAGAAATCTCGGTGACAAACACGATTTGTATTTATGCATGGATGTGTTCCCGATCGCGGATGTCTTAAAGGTGTTTCGCGATACCGCCATGCGCGTGCAAAAGCTCGACCCCGCGCACTACTTCTTATCGCCGGGAATGGCCTTGGATGCGCGACTCTCGAAAACCCGCATCGAGATGGAACTGCTAAAAGATATCGACCAACATTTCTTTGTCGAACGTGGTATCCGTGGCGGGATTTCCATGGTGGGTCGTCGTTGCGCCCGTGCGAACAACCCGCGCTTGGACGGATACGACCCTGTGTTCCAAAACAGTGACATCATGTACCTTGAATAAAACAACCTGTAGAATTGAGCGATGATGATACCAATACCCGTAGGTGAGTTCGTATGGGTTGATTCGGCGTTAGTGGACGTCCACGCCCACATACACGAGTATGACAGCAATAGCGACGTCGGAAACTTCTTCGCGGTTGACCTTGAGTACCCATACAAGCTTTACCACAGGCACAACGATTATCAGCTGCTCCCGGGAGCACTATCAATGCCCAGTGAATGGTTGTTCCCGTATCAGTACGATTACAGTGTTTAGTTCACCGAATGCACCAAGCTGATTCCAAATCTGAGCCGGAAACTCAATTATGTAGTCCACGTACGAAACCTGTAGTTGTACCTACGGTTGAGACTGCGTGTATTGCGGACCCACCAGGTGTTACGGTTTCGCCAGCGCGCATGGATGGCTCCGTACATCCAGATGAATACGGATCTGCAATCGGCTGCCACTAACAATGCTGTATTAGGGAAACCTATCGAGAATTTGCGAAAAAGAATCAGTGTCGACCTTGTCCTTGACTGTGAACAGGACAAACTTTGCAGGCTTTTGAGTCACGGAAGATATTTGACGGCGGAATCGTTGCCGTGCATAGTAATAAATCCCGGCTAAAATTGACTAAATCCATCTACGTTGGCGCGTCCGTGCTGGAGTTGTCGAAGCTACTAATGTACGAGTTTTATTGTGCTAAGATCAAGCCGCGGTACGGTGACTTCGTGAAGATGATGTATACGGACATGGATTCACTACTGATGCACATTACCACCGATGACATCGCTTGTTAACGAATCCTCAAGCTCCGCTTTCCCAACTGAAGAGACCCCCGCGGTTCACCAGAGAGTACCAGAAGGACCACCCGCTGCTCAGCAATGATAACAAGAAAATCATGAGGAAATCCAAATATGAATGCGCGGGCAAGTCCTTCGAGGAATTCTTGGGACTGCGCCCCAAAATGTACTCGATCATGGTTGGCTCTGGTCTCCCCGGTGGCGGTTCTGGCAAAACATCAATAAAGCTAAAGGAGTCCCACGCGTGGTTGTGCAAAAGAATCTAAAGCAACATGTACGTGGAACCTCTTCGACAACGATGTGAATTCGCACAATCGGCAAAACCTATCCGGTCGAAGATATACCTAATGGGTGTTTGTAGTTGCAGCAAGGTGAGTTTGTCCCCGCTGGACACCAAGCGGTGGATTTTCCCTGATGGACATCACTACTTACGCGTACGGGCACCACGCAATAAACTCTTCGAGTTTCAAAAATAGACCTTGGCGGTAATTCCGTAGTCGCGGGAATGATTTGTAATTCCTCACGCACAAATGCACTACTCGGTGGCTTTGTCGCTCGTTCGCCCAGTGGTGCAAAATGATAGCGTATTGATTGTCCCGGAACATCAATCCGGTCTGAGATCGTGAATGCATCGACGGACTACTCCGGTCAGCAACACGACGTTGTCCACCTTTCAGTTTCCCTGACATACATGGAGCGAACCAGATTGTCTTTGACCAAGTCCAACGCGAGTGGTTTCGACGGTAAAGCCGCTTTGTGGGTCATGACAGTCTTTGCTGAATCGAGTCAGCAGGTCTGATACCTATCGCGCGTGTAATTCCATTGTTCAAAGCTGCTATACCAAACCGAACCTGCGTCAGTCATTCGCGAAATCGCTCTGCAGTGCAATCGATAATTGGTGCCCGAACAATCGTCCCGCAGGTGTGCGGTTGAGTCGTTCCACGATGGTTTAATCCCGATGCACGCCAACATGTCAACGACGAACCCGCCCATGAATTTTCGCCAACAAATCATCAACGGCTCCAAAAAGTTCTTTATCTAGGTTAAATTGCAGAGGGCGCAGACATGTTAACGACTAACGCGCGTAAATACGTTTGAACGCGTCTGCGACACTTGTTGAATCTTTGGACGTCAATGGCTCGGCTTCCTTGTATCTGCTGGCGACATCTACGACGTTTAGTGCATATTTGTATGTGTGTAAACTACCACAACTGCGTCCGAGTACCCGATCGTGTGCGAGAAATAAGCAATCCACCCGGTGAACTTCGTTGTGTGTCCTCACATCAAACAATCCACGGAAAATCTTTCTCGGAGCAGGTAATTAAATCTACCACAGCGCTTGTTTGACCAGCCACGCTCTGGCCACCCGTGGGTTACTTTTGCCGCTTGCTAACTTTCCAAGGGCTGCATCACCGTTCCAACAACTGCACGGACTGTAGTCTATCGCAGACATGGTCCGCCGGAAGCTAAGCTTTTTGCGGGCAGTTTTGCAGGCATGTTTGCTGTATCGAGGATTTGCCTCCAATTAGTTGACTTTGTCCATGAGAGGATCTTAAGATCCACCCAATGTAATTTTGGCTTTCATGCATCCTTTGACAATCCATCTGGCGATTTTTTCTCCGACAGCCGGTCTCGCGATCGCCTTCAAGTTATGGATGAGGTCCACGTCGGCGCGTTGACACGCATAAAGATCATTTGATGTTTTAAACGCGAAATCATGTCGGTAGCATACAGCATTGACAAGATTTACAGGGTTTTCTCCTTGCTTTAGTCGCTATCGTGCAGTCGTATATCCAGCCGTGTTCCAGGCCCGCTGTAATTGTATCCTGCGATATGTTTTTCACCAGCATATTTTACTCCATGGTACCCCGGGGAGTCTCGTGAGCGTGACAGTGATATCACCGCCCAGTTCTTTTGAAACCGGAGGTTCCCACGAACGTAGACTTTTTTTTTTTTTCCCCACACCGGACGCAAGTTCCAGCGATTGAGGCTCTGAAGGCATGATGATAAATATGCACCAATTGATATTCAACATGGCATCGTCTCGAAAGAACAAAACCGCCAAAGATTTTTTCGTCATTGACTTCTCTGCTTCGGTGAAGCCTCGGTCACCCAAGCACAGCGAAGTGTTTCCGAACTTGGTCCGCACGCTGATCTTTGGCCGGACTTATCAGGAAACATTGAACTGGTGTTGAATATGAACATGCAGTAGTTGAAATTGGATCGGCTGTACGTGATTGCGCCATCAGCGGAAGATCAGCCGTGGTATGTCGTACTGAGAGATTTCGCGAGTGCGCTTGCGTCTTTGTAGTCGAGTGACGAAGGCACCACGAACAGTGAAACTGCCATCCAGATCTTTGCCACAATCAATGAAGCCCCCACCGTTGACGAGCTTGGCCCGGTCGTGAATAATCTTGTTGTGTACGACGATGTGATGCCTGACCGGCAAGAAAATCCCGCGAGAATATTTTCTCAGAGCCGAAACAAAAACGCAAACATGATTTATGTGACACAACGATACGAGCACGTGCCTAAAGTGATCCGGGACAACTGCAACATGTTGATGATATTTCGTGGGGTTGACGCATATGGCCTCGCAAAAATTCATTGGACTTGGTGCGCCTTCGACCACTCGTGGGATTATTTTGAAATATATTCGCGGATGTCACCTGGGACCCGTATAGTTTCCTCGGGATTGAATTGAGTGGTGTGGAGAAAAGTATCGCGCGGGTCTGGACAACGCAATTTAATTTTTGGCGATAAATATATACAATGACAAAAACAGAGACAACCTCCATCGATGTCATAGCTGAGCATGCTGACCGACGCAGCAATGCTGCCAAAGATCGACTGGAACTTCTCTGAGATTACACTGGTGTCCTTGAAAGCGACAAAGATATATTTGCGTTACGGCAATCCGCGCCGAAATACCTCACGGCGGGCTTCGAACAAACATTTAGGACACTGATCAGACCCACGCGCGAAACCGCGCCGGCCATCAAACACTTGCCACACGCGAAAGGGAAATTCTAAGAAGGCTTAGATGCAACCAGAGGCTACTTCGGGTAAATGCATGAAAGCCTCGAGGAATACACGAAGACATTGGGGAAATCCGAGACGAAGTTGGTGTGATCGCAAAAGGCACGTGCACTCGACGAAGACGTCAGAAAGGCACTTGAGAATATTCAACCATCACCCGTGTACAAGTCAACGATGAAACCGCTGCGTCAATTATTCAATGAAGAGGGTCGTCAATTGAGTTTTGAAAATCATGTATGTGCCGCTCTTGTCAGACCTCCCAAATTGAAAGAACTCGTGTTGAAAGTACCAGCGGGGACAAATGATTACAAGATGGACAAATTATGACACATGTGGGTTTTTAGGGAGATTACTGGGAACAAAGAAACCGCTGGCAAGTCGTAGTCTTCCTATAATAAAATACTTGATATATTTGAAGCTGGAAACTTTGAACAAACCAACAATATATTTGAAGATTTTATGATACAAGTACAGGAGGGAAGACGCATAAATCAAGTAAACGGTGTAACTCGTCCACGCAAACCTGAACCTGACCCAGAACGAGAGCGCGAACCCGAACCTGAACGCAAACCCGCACGTACCTTGAATAAAACAACCTGTATGATTGGTTGTTCTGGGGCTTTGACGCGAATAACTCAGTTGTGCACTCGTCATACGGTGGCGCAACCTGGAACGTTGTTGGGCCTCCCACGGGCGCGTCCGAGATTGAATCGATCAATGAAGAGAAATTTAGCGGAGGATTTCGTTGGTGACCGGCAAACACTCTAAAATGTCCATACGCGTGCACGAGCCCACACTTAGTTCTGCCATCTCGATCGAATCTCAAAATTACGCG
The DNA here is from genome assembly GCA_029931535.1 of Margaritifera margaritifera. Taxonomy (NCBI): domain Eukaryota; kingdom Metazoa; phylum Mollusca; class Bivalvia; order Unionida; family Margaritiferidae; genus Margaritifera; species Margaritifera margaritifera. The sequence goes on from JAQPZY010000961.1 coordinate 294,200, forward strand.
GTTGACATCGCACAGTCGTCGCTGAGAACGGTTCTTGGTTGGCCTGAATATATTTCCCACATTCTCGAACGTGAACGAATCTTACGCACGGGATACAATATCGCGCCACGCATTGTCAGGATTACCTTAAAGATTCAGATTAATCTAACCTTTGATGCTATCAGTAACAGTTATTGAGCCTTCGGCTCTAACATTGCCTCTGGGCTATGTATTGTTCGGGTTCTTCCCGAATGCGCCTGCGGATGATCTGCTGTCAGTTACTCCCGCAGAGCCCATGTATCTTCGATGCAAATCCCCGTTTGACATGCCTGCGTTCTTCCCTCGTGGACCAGGACGGGTACATGTTGGACCTGCACGGGGACTCTCTGACGATACAACTGTATATTAGATATCGACCTGACATTTAATGTATACAATGACGGTCGTGCGCGTACATGTAACACCCGTGTGTGTGGTCAACGTGAGAATACCCATTTACGGGAGTGACTTTGTTCACAGGAGCCCCAAAAGGTTCTCGCGGGCCTGGCCTCGCGCGCTGCGCTGATTGCTAAACATGCTGTTGATAGCATCAAAAATGTCGCTGCGGATCGATTAAAAAATATGGAATTTGCACGCGGTCAAATCTATCCGAGATCGACTACGACGATTAGCGTAGCAACCAAAGGCGGGTGCGCTTCCATCCACGGTAACAATACCAGCACCTGTTTGGTAAAATCATCAATGAAGCCTCCCAACGACGTCGGCCTGAGTTGGCACAAGCCAATACTGATTCAGCGATTGCAAATCTGGCAATGGGAAGCGGATTACAATTACGCAAAATATATTAGATGAAACCGATAATGTATAACGTGGAACACAATGGCAAAAATTAAAGATTCGCCCAATCCCGCCTGGGACATGGCCGCGGCTGTGTTGCGACATAGAAGCATTTAAAATTACTAATATTACGAGTACGAGGGCTAGAGAGCCAAACAAAAAGGGCCAATAGAACTTCAGGTTCATGACACATCTCGGTATTTTCTTTCGTGCGAGGCATTCTTGGAAGTCCAAGGAAAGCTTGTATGCGGGGACCACAACGCATTTGACGCCAACAACAAAGTCGGACTTGTCAACAACTGCATCATGGCGTTGTTCAACAGTGCACCTTGTCTCATCGACGGAGAGGAAATCGAAGCCTGTATTGACAACGTTGACGTTACCACGACAATTCTCAGACTCGCCATTTACAGTGACGATTTCAACCTTGTCTTTGCATCGCGACGAGACCAACACGATTCCACTCGCACACATATTCGGATTTTGCAGGGACTTTCATAAAGTTATTTTCGGGGCCAAACACGCATTTGTGTTAACTCGTAAAGACAACGACAGCAATGCAATTTGGCCTGATGGTGCCCTTGCCGATGGTAAAGTTGTTTTATCCAGACTTACGCTTTGGATGCCTTCAATGAGTCCATCAGTGGACACAGACAGACGTTTGACATTATTTATAGAGCCTGGCGGAACATCTACGATTTCATTCCTCGCGATGGCAACAGACCCGGTACATAGAATCGTTCGACAATTTTCATGGCAAACAAGTGCCCAGCAAGGTGTCAGCGCACCACGGCATGTGTTGGTGATATTTCAAGTCACAGACAATCAAAACAACCAACTAGAAAGTCCAATGATATTTGCAATACTGGCAGTGACTGAAGTCTCGATGAGGTTGAAAGACCACCAAGAACCCACCCAAGACCTTTTGTTTTATTTCAAAAATAATAATGTTGCGCGTGTGTATCATCGGCTGTTAAAATACATGGACCAAGATCAAAACGTTGACACAGGCTTGCAGATTTCACAGAAAGACTGCACTCATTTGTACCCATTTATTACTTTTTTTGCGAGCATATAGACCTGGCTAAGCAGTCCGTGGTGGAAATGTACTTAAAGCACATGTTGGAAGAGCCCCCTATGACCCAGATTATAGATGCATTGCTGTGATTCTCTGCGACAAGACTCTTTTGTTGCAGGGATCAAGTGGCCGAATGAAGGTCATTGACGCGCCTGTGGAAAATTTGTTGGGGTTTCATAAACTCGTAATTGAACAGCACAATTAAAAAATAATATCATATCACGAAGTTACGGTTGGTCTTAGCAAAAATCATCTTGCGAAAATAAAAAGCGCAATGTCCCCGTGTTATTAACCCAAACGCAACTTGATCAGCTCAAGGCAGCCAAGCAAAAGAACATCTCGGTAACATTAAAATTGTCAAAGTCAAAGGTGATGCAAATGCAAAAGAACGGTGGAATATTTCCTTTATCGTGGCGATTTCCGCGGTTGCAAAAGCGGCCGCTTTAGGGGCAGTCGGAACCGCATCCGGATCTTTTGTCGGGTGGTGTTCAATAACAATCTTGATAGCTGAACACCAACGTGATAAAATATCAATGACACGTTCCATTAAAAACGGTAATGTTCAAAAACCTTTCACATATACTGCATCATTATCATTAGTCGCCGGAAATGAATTTCAATTTGAAGGACTGAACATCTATCTGAACGGGTTCTTAAACCATCTTTGACATCTGTATTTAAGATTTATCATTACATATACGTGATGGATTCTGCACAGCCGTTCGATGACGATGTTGCAGAATTTACCGATGAGTTGGTGGATCATCTGGGAGAGCGTGCTAACATCGATCATGATTGTCTGTCGCTTGTCGATGAATATCTGCGTCAGAGTGATGTTAATCAACCTTGTATAGACTGAAATATAATCATGCCAAGGGCCAAGTAGAAATCGACCTTTGGGACCACCATGATGTATCAATACCAACTCGAGGCCACCTTGGAATCATCCATCATGCACGCGAAAACGCCCAGTCGCTGACAACACCATCATGCGTGAAATCACTCAGGGATTGTTTCTGCAACGATGAAGTGGAATGCACCGACACATCCACCGTATACAATTTTCCATCAATTATATCAAACCATCAGTATTGACTTGACCAGGAAAAGAAAGACCTCGACTGATATTCACCAAAGACGCACTAGTTCGTTTAACAGTTTACCAAACACGGGCGTAATCAATGTAGTTTTGGGTGAACGTGGTCACAAGCCCCCCGGAACGTACAATCGTCGGAAATATAAATATTACCCAGGACAATATTTTCTATGATTGCATGGCAGTTGTTTAAGTAAAGATAAATGCGATAAATGCTTGGTTGGAAGTGCGTGTGTCTTGCACCCAACGGTGATGCTTCTGGGCAAGGCCAGTCTGTCGAGAAATTATACTATGCGCTGACTTTACTAATAGAAGAACTGTGATGGATCCTCAAAGCTACCGACGCAAAAAACTACTCGAAGTGGAACAACAGCTGCGAGATAAAATCGCCAAGAGAACAACCGTACTCACGAAATACAAACACGTGTGTGTTGTTGCGGATGCAAATTTTGGACTCGCCACGGCAACAACGCCTAGGTGTGGCTGGAATCGTTACTACGGTGATTATCATAGGCATGCCAATCGGATTTGCCGTCAGGGTTATATCGATAGTAACTGGTGTAGCTAGCGGCGCTGGCAAAATAATTTAATTACGATTACATCAACGAGTACGTGTCTATTCGGATATTCTCGTGGCCGCCCAAAGAGTTGCAGATCGTGTTGGCGAAAAAGAACCGAACAGGCAATTGATTTGCATGCGGTAAAAATCGAGTAAACGCTTGTGGGGAGTGGCCCATAGCGGTCACGCGGGTTACTGTGAGCCGCGTTTCGGGTAGAACTCACGGACCCGTATCGTCGCTGGGTACGCGCTGGTGGGATTTGGTCGGTGGATTTATCCGAAGCCGTGCGGGCTTAGATTTTCTAAACCCATTCGCGCGTGACGGCTTGCCGTCTGGAGTTTGAGTTTGGACCCGTGCGCATGCACGTTTGCTGCGGGGACAAAGTCATGGGGGTGGAAGGCTCGGACCCGGATCAGTAAAAATATTTTTAAATCCCAAGTTTAGCACTACTGAAAGCACGGTGTAGCATGTCTGAGATATCGGCCAAGCGCTTTGGTGATGTACTGATCCCTTTTTCAGCGCAGACGACACAAACAAATAAATTTAAACAAATACACGTCAATGAAATATATTTTTACATATCGATGCATTATTGAAACCAAAATCAAAGAATAGATCCCAGATATATCCTAAAAAGAACAGAAAACTGTTTACTTTGAACTATCTCCATCTTGGCGAATCAGGTATTTTAATTAGGAAGTACGCTTTTTTGCGTTTGACTGTAACGACGGAAAGGTATCATGATATGGCAATGATGCCGATTCATGACCACTCAAAAGTCTGTCGCGGACAATATGTATTGCACAGTTTTAAATCAAACAGTAAAGATAACGTGCTTCCATAATTAAGAATGCGATGATATGCATGGATTCGCATTTAACGGCACTTCGGCGTAAAAATGAACCCATCTTAAGAATTAAAAGTAAAGTTATAAAATTTTTTTTTACAAAATAACACAAAAATCCCAGGTACGTAATCCCTTCCAAACAAATGTAAACGTGAATAGGGGAATGGGTTTCTAACTTGCTTCCCGTATTAAGAATGGGATGGTATGTATGTATGTATGTATGTATGTATGTATGTATGTATGTATGTATGTATGTATGTATGTATGTATGTATGTATGTATGTATGTATGTATGTATGTATGTATGTATGTATGTATGTATGTATGTATGTATGTATGTATGTATGTATGTATTAGCTTTTAACGACACATCAGCACAATAGAAGTTTAATGTTTTCAATTAGAACTAAAGTTTTAAAAAAAAGCAACAATAGCACAAAAACTCTAGGAGGGTTCATTCTTCCAAACATATGGACACTTGAAGAGAGGAAAAATTAAGAATGAGATAGTATGTATGTATGTATGCATGTATGTATGTATGTATGTATGTATGTATGTATGTATGTATGTATGTATGTATGTATGTATGTATGTATGTATGTATGTATGTATGTATGTATGTATGTATGTATGTATGTGTCACGGAATTGTATAAATCCCTTTTATTAAATACATGTACTCGGGTTTCGTTTTTCAGTGTAACAACGATACCCGAGAGTGAGTTATGTATATTTTATAATATTTCGAAACAGTGAGTTCGGTTCACCCCATGCCGCACGTGCGAAGTGCTTTCGATGGGAAAAACCGAATGCATCAAGCGTACGGACAATGTAGAGCTGCATCGTCTGTGTATAAATGCCTCACCGTAAGACTAAATCTTTACATTACGGAACGTCTTGTCAGTGAGCAGTCTCCTTAAGGATTTGCACGTCTTCAGCTGTCGAGGTACGTAAATTATTGATTAATTTATGGTGTATATTTTCTATTCTTGTTTGTATATTTTCTATTCTTGTTTGTTCCTAATAAGAGCTTTATATTAGCAATATAAAGTGGCATTTTTAGGAAACGTTTAGTACCATAAGATTCTTATTGGACACGTGTATGTTCACTTCTGAACTTGTTTATTGCTTTTTAATGTTGTGCCGATAATGTAATTTGTATAACTTACCGTATGTAACGTCATTACGTGTTATCGTATATGCCCGTGTCAATCATACTTCACGGTGTTAGATTTATTTTCAGCTGTAGTGATCAGAGTCGACGAGGTCCCAGCTATAGAGGGGACAATAGAAGTTGACTATAGCAGCTGTAAAGCTAACCATAGCAGCCGTGGAGCTGAATAAACAGTGTGTTGCTTGAATACCAGGTGATCGGGCGTTGTTTGACCCATTGGTGGGAGTGGATCGCTTGATTGACCAGTGCGACTAGCAGCCAAGTATGCTAGTGACGGAGTGGTTTTGAGTCACTCCATATATGTAATCTTTTAGCCGTGGGCTAATTTTGGGTTTTTGTGATACCCAGTGGTTTGGGAGTGTAAGATATTTTGCATGATATCTATCCCATTTGTTTGCACCACATTTTATTATTTGAATAAAGTGCCTCATGTTTCATTATTTGAGGGTATACATTTTTGCTATATGAGTAAAAATACATCATTTTTGCTATCTGAGTAAAACACATCATTCCTTTCATCGTATGAGATGAATCATTAGCCTTTATCATTGCGCTGTGTATTTATTTATTTGTGTTCATATTTGGGTTACCGTATTAGGTTCGTGCGGATTATGTTAATTTGTCCAATATTTGGACCCTATACACGCACGTATTAATCATAACCTTTGGTCCCATTCAAGTCATTCATCAATAAACATTGCATTTTTATCACCATCAACAGTGTTCTGTTATAAATCCGAAATCCAACCCGGTTATCTTGTTACAGTATGCATGCATGCATGCATGCATGTATGTATGTATGTATGTATGTATGTATGTATGTATGTATGTATGTATGTATGTATGTATGTATGTATGTATGTATGTATGTATGTATGTATGTATGTATGTATGTATGTATGTATGTATGTATGTATGTATGTATGTATGTATGTATGTATGTATGTATGAGCCGGAACTCGGCACAATATTGGCTATATTGTGCCGATTAAAAGAGTTCCTAACATGTAAAAAGCAAAAATTGCACCAAATTCCTAGAAAGTTAAACCCTTCCAAAAATATTTAAAAATGAAGAGTGAAACGGGTTTCTATTCTTCTTGATTCAAGTCGCCTGTTTTGACATTTCTAGGGCGGCGAGTCCGTTAAGTGTAATTTGCTCTTCTAGTTGCGGGGTTCCAATTTTGATTGTGGGTTATTCCGGTAACGATAATGTCATTGAAATGGTTGTCAGGTGAACAAGTGTTCTGCAACATAGCTTCTAGCATTTTTATTTTTGCCAGTTTGATCCGTGTAGATTTGTAGATCATCATTCTGTTTAGTTTTTCGGTCCCCCACCACACACACACACACACACATACTGACTTGAACAAAATTTGCACATTGTTGAGTATATCACGTTTGTCTTTTGCGTGTGATGGTGTTGCTGTGAATACTGAGTTTTTTGCTCGTTACGGTGCTAGAAAAAGTATATCTTTTATCCCTCCACTGTTCAGACGATTCATTCGTGAGGGGTGATAGTTTTGTTCTGAAGAGGATGTCTCCCGGAATTTCTGGTCTGCAATATGCCATCACTGGTTTGTTTGGAAAAGGATTTTTTTTTTTTTTGGGGGGGGGGGGGAGTCAGATGAATTAATGATAGACCAGTGTGGATCAGTGATCTTGCCTGCTCGAGGTCAATCTAGATGGAAAGTCAGGATGAATAATATGTTTTCAATATATTTCCTTCTTTTATACAGTAAAAGGTCGTCCCATTTTCTATTTTAACGTTTCTTATGAGATCCTCCAAAAACTGTCTGTTATAATTCCGCATGATTGGGTGTTGAAACAATATCTCTTCGAAAGAACAGAGCCTTCTCGGTCTTTCCGCCTGGCTAAAGACGAATGCAATGTTTTGGGTGGCAGCTGGATGGGAGCAAGTAATAATGTTTGTCTGTTGGTTTAGAGTACAGATCCATGTGAAGTTTGTTTTCAATGATGTATGTTGTTGTGCCCAAGAACAGGTGATTTGTATTGGATGTGTCTGCAGTGAACATGATTGAATGGTGGAATTCGTTTGCTTTATTATTACAATCATCCAGCATTTTTTTCTGTGGTCCCACATCATTTCAATGTCGTGAATGAAACATAGCCACTTGAGAGAATGTACGGTTCTGAGGCAAAGAGCCTTTTTTCCAGTTTGACCATGAAAATATTTGCAAATAAGAGTCCGTGTCTGTGGCCATTGCGGTACCATTCATTTGCTGGGAGTGTTTTCCACTGAATTTGAATTTATGTAGATTTAGTACTAGTTTTACAAAATAGCAAGTTGGTGATTTCTTCTCGGGTCTTGTTTGCCATGATTCCTCGTAGTCTGATATTCCCTCAGAGGAAAAATCTGCCATCCCTAGGGTATTCTACGTATCTCTCTTAAAAGTCACAACATTTTCTGCAAGCGTGTTTGGGTCATGGTTGTATTCTTTCTACAATCTTTCATCCCTTAGTTGCATGTTTGCATCGATTACTTACTCTTCTCTTTACATTCCTACTACCGCAGAGCCTTTGTCTGTTGATTTAATGACACAATCTGTTCTGTGCTTTAATGATTGTATAGGCTCCTTTTTTGTCTTCTTCGGGTCAGATTACTTTAGTCTTTGACCTAAATCTTATTGTAAGTACGCAGTTGGTATTCAAAGCAGCACCATCACATCCAAAACGCAAAATGTTGCATACTTAATAATATGAAACATTTCTGCAATCCATTATGTGTGGGAGACTGAAAAACTAAAGAAAGGGATGAATCTACAATGTCCTACTGGCAACAAATATTATTTCTGTAAGTCCCGTTGCAGGACACTTTTCTTTCCCATGTCACCATATCTATAATCCTGACGGGAATATCCCCCAGCAACGAAAACGTATTGGATTCGTCGCCTCGGGACTGTCAGACCAGGCGTCTTGAATCAGGAAGATTAGAAACCCGTTTCCGTCTTCATGTTAAGATTTTTTTCGAAGGGTTTAACTTTCCAGAATTATTTGTGCAAGTCTTGGTTTTTGCCTGCTTGGAGCTTTACTATTAATTGGCACCATATAGCTATTATTCTGTTCAGGTGTCTTTAACAGCTAGTACATACATACGTATCTCATTCCCGTTTTTGAAGCACAATATGAATCTAATCCCCTTTTCATGCTTGCATATGTTTGGAAGATATTTGCTTCATAGGGTTTGCTATTCTTGCTATTTACTTTGTTGTACCTTCACTTTTAATTCTAATCATAAAATCATTATTGTGCTGATGTGCCGTCAAACGCTAATGCATACATTAGACATACATATCATCGCTGCACCGTGTTTTCATGTTTTGTTCCTCTATAAGTTGAAAGATTTGCGATACATTTCGAAAGATTGTTATATATATATATATTTAAATATGTGTGTGTGTTTGTGTGTGCGTGTATGTCTGTGTGTTTGTGTTTGTTTATTTGACACTATATAATCATTATTGTGCTGTATTGTATTTGTGTCTTTATGTGTGGGTGTCAAAAGCATTTATCGTAAGAAATGTCCACACACCCATTTCCTAATAAAGTTGAAGATTATGTCCTCCTCCCAGTTTGTTTGTCTGTCCATCAGTCCCTTCCGTCCGTCCGTCAGTCTGTTATTCTGTCAGTCCCTCCTTCCGTCCGTTGGTAATGTAAGTTATTATATGCTTATTATTATACAACTCGCGGTAAAGGCTACTTTTTCAGAGGCTGATCTGAAATCTAGTATCAGATATGCATCTGATACAGACTGAGACTCCTTGCTTTCAAGGATGACAGTACCTAACAACAGTCGTGTGGAGGGAATACTACGGTTACGCTATGATTAGACGCAATGCTCAGTGAGAGTAGACGGATGGAATCAAGGTATAAGAACAACAATAAAGTCGTCTTTTATTATGAAAGGATTGTTTAGTGTATATGAGAAACTCACCATCAGTACAGTAACATGATCTAAGTGATTGTATATAATTCAGTTTGATAACTGAAGGACATCAGGTCACGTTCGACCCTTCGGATGTTGCGAGAGCTGATATCCTTCTGCTATCAAAGTCGACACGCAACAAGCATCCAGATACAGATAATGTACTCTGCATGTGCACCATATTTTTAAACATAATATGACCTTCACGGGTGAGACGGGTGAGAAAGGTGTGGTAGGTATAATTTGTATTTCTTTTGAAATGAATTCATTTTTTAAGGAATTATAGGTGAAGATCTGACGATTAATGTGTGCCATCGTTATGGCCAGGGTTCTAACATATGTAACGGGTTTCCACATTACACCCTTGGGTCTTGCCCCGGGAGAAGGGACTTAAGCCCTAACGTCATAACTTGGAAACTGTTGCGATTTCGATCCTATAACTATACATAGGTTGGAAAGAAATGAAGGGACGAAATCAGAAATATATCCTGTACAGACCATGCGTCATGCTTCTGAAGTAGGTACTTGCCCCTGGGTCTTAACTAGGAAACTTTTGAGATTACTTCCATATAATCATATAGAGGTTAGAAACAGACAAATGAGGAGACAGTTCATACGCTAGGTCATGCCCTGTGGTAGGGAATATTTGACCCTGCGGTATAACTTTGAAATTGTTGAGATAATTAACCTATAGCCAAATATACCTTTAAATGACACTTGAAGACGACATCAGACGTATATTCAATACAAACCCTGGGTCATGCCCATGGTGTTGGTGGTTTTTCCCCTCGTGTTAATTTGGAAACTGTTAAGATCCCCACCCTATAATAATGTTTACTTTCAATGTGCATGAGGAAATAAATATACTTGCATGCAATACAGACCCTGTGTAATGTCCCCGGAGTAGGGGACCTACCCTTGGATCATAACAAGAGTTCCCACCTTATAACCATATGCACTAAGTGCAGACTAAGACACAAATAAATATTACAGTGTTGCAACATTAGCTTCTTGGTCAGACCATTCCACTGGAAGCAAAACTTACAAGCGCAGAGATTCGAAATAGTATTCCATTGATCTAATTCTAGTTACCTTTATATTTGAGTTTAGTCTTAGATTGAGGGCAAGAAATTTGGAAATATTGGGGTCACATTTCTTGTATAAAGACGAACCAAGAATCGAGTTGGCAGTTATTGTAGCTAACAACGAGAGGAAAAAACTTGACTAATAAATACAGGAATGTGTTTCTCTGGTGATGATAATGATGACAATTACGATGTTAATCGTAAGAAAGCCAACAAAAACAAAAAGTATGGTTTTCCTAACGATGGCGATGATGTTAGTGGGGGTTTCGATATTGTCTTTATTGTTGTTTTTGTTACTGTTGTTGCTGCTGATGATGATGGTTTTATTGATGATGATGATGATGATGATGATGATGATGATAATTTCAGGTTGTCTTTGCAGATGATGCTCAAAGAAAAACTTAGCCTTGTTCAAAGGCTAATTAGTAGTGTCAATAGTTTCTCAAATACATCGTAAATAGTATGAATGATACGTTTTTAAATAGTATGAATGATACGTTTTTAAATAGTATGAATGATACGTTTTTAAATAGTATGAATGATACGTTTAACTTTAGGTTACCCACTCTTAGTCATGTTAATAGTATGAATGATACGTTTTTAAATAGTATGAATGATACGTTTAACTTTAGGTTACCCACTCTTAGTCATGTTAATAGTATGAATGATACGTTTAACTTTAGGTTACCCACTCTTAGTCATGTTAATTTAGGTTTTACCCACTCTTAGTCATGTTCCTTTAAAAAACAATGCGCACATTATATTCCAAATATATGCACATTGTTAACAACAAAGGTGAGTATTATATTTCTTGTTTAAATCACCTGTGCAGTTTAAGATTAAACAAATGCTTAAAAATGAAAACCATGCTTAACGACCCCCTAAAAGCTTTACAAGAATATATATTGTTCCCGTTTGCTTCAGTAACTATTTAGATCATATATATATATATATATATATATATATATATATATATATATATATATATATATTGTTCCCGTTTGCTTCAGTAACTATTTAGATCAAGGTAACAATGTTCGTTTATTTCTAAATTCGCCTCTGTTGAAACATAACCCTACATAAAGTTCCCGAGACAACTCAACTTTCTTTAACTTTAGTGCGCCTTTATTAACTGCTTTGATTGTGGCAACGAAAAAGAAGTCAAACGTGATAAGGTAGGTGATAACTTCATGATATTAATTCAAAACTTTACATCAACTTTATATTTTGTTCTCCAACTAATTTAGCTCAAATAGATAGCATTCAGTTCTTGTTATATTTTTCTGGTCCTGATGGTGTAAAGAGCACGCTGTCGTTTTCCAAATGTAATCAGAGTGTATATTGCTTTAGACAAGGACAATTTATAATTATTTAGTCACTATAACATTTTACAGACCGTTAAAAAGTGAAAATGAGATACAGAACTTAAAATTTCAAATTGCTGACGTTATTTCTAATATGAAAATTTAATACCAAAGCAGTCAGTTTACCGTTCGAGGTACTTATATACCAGCTTCAGCTGATGAACAAAAGTACTTAGCATCAACATTAACAATTTCTTTTCAAAGAAATTACCTTTCTGTTCTGTTCCAACGTCTCTTGTGTGCAATAGTTATGAATCCGGAGGAAAAACAAATTAGTCATTAGATATTAGTTAAAATACACACTAAATCGTTGAGACTGATTTTTATCTCTCTCTCTCTCTCTCTCTCTCTCTCTCTCTCTCTCTCTCTCTCTCTCTCTCTCTCTCTCTCTCTGAGATTCCTTAGGAGTTACAGACACTGTTGAAACTGAGAGTTTTGAAAAAGATTATGGTTTACAAATGGTATAAATCAATTTTAGACTCTATTTCTGCTTCAGACAGACTTATATTAAGTAATTAAATGACAAATAGCTGGACCCGTTGTACATACAAAACATTGGTCCCTTCAAGGATATATTCGTTTCGTTATTTCATGGACGTTTAAAATGCTATTTATTATGATTTTACCCCATCTCATTTTCTTCTTTCATGAGTTAATCACTTGTATTATTAAAACTGCAGCCAATGTTTTAGTGGCAGTTATTTCTTTGTTAGGCAATTTTATCATAGACCCGTTAAGACCCCAAGACTCCAATTTCCTGTTTCACAGGGATTAAAATATAGCGCTTTGTTTAAGAGCGACCCGTCAGTTGTAACATGTCAGTAATTCATTAAATATTTCAAAGCGTACTAGTGAAATATGTGGGCTTAAGTTGACCTTTTACTATTATTAACTCAGTCTTTCAGCTAAAATTATATTTAATTAACAAAAACTTAAACGGTGTATAAGCGCATAAGTGCAAAGTAATTTGCCATGGTAATGTTCTTTGTTTTTCTTTTTATGATCAATTACCTTTAGGATTTGCTTTGTATTGCACAAGCAACAGTTATGTACAACTGAAAAGAAATTCACATGTAACACCTGATTTATGAATGTGTCATTTTGTTTCGCTAAATGAGTTGCGTCGGTATGTTGATAAAATGAATTATAATATAATTAATCATCTCGATGCTACTTTATAATGTTTTACCAGTATACACAAAATAACAGTGAAGCCTTTTATATAAAAAATAAAGGCTTTCTATCAAGGTTTCAAAATTGCCGTGTATCGGTTTATAGCTACCTTAAATGTATCTTTACAAACGAATCCCGTTAAATGTGTTCACAGAGCTATATTTTCAAACGAAATCCCATGACATGTGTTCACAAAGCTATATTTTCAAAGGAATCCCCTGAAATGTGTTCACAGAGCTATATTTTCAAACGAATTCCATGAAATGTGTTCACAGAGCTATATTTTCAAACGAATCCCATGAAATGTGTTCACAGAGCTATATTTTCAAACGAATCCCATGAAATGTGTTCACAAAGCTACATTTTCAAACGAATCCCATGAAAAGTGTTCACTGAGCTATATTTTTAAACGAATCCCATGAAATGTGTTCACAGAGCTATATTTTCAAACGAATCCCATGAAATGTGTTCAAAGAGCTATATTTTCAAACGAATCCCATGAAATGTGTTCACAGAACTATATTTTCAAACGAATCCCATGAAATGTATTCACAGAGCTATATTTTCAAACGAATCCAGTGAAATGTGTTCACAGAGCTCATTATATTTTCAAACAAGGTTCAGATAATATGTTATCAGAGCTATATTTTCAAACAAGGTGCAGATAATATGTTATCAGAGCTACGACGTAAAACTCAGTTGAGTATTGGAAATGTTTAAATGGAATAAGAAATGAAATAAATGTAAAAACAAATAAATATCAGAACAGTTGTATGTGTATTGCAAAACCTTGCATACAGATATATATATTAAAACAAACTTTTTTTACTGAATTCAAAAAGATTTCTCCCTGCTCTTGAAGATCCAGATGCTGACATTACTGAGAGTGAAATATGAAATATTATTGAAAGGCTTTAAAGAAATATAACAGGTTGTATGGACGAAATCAATAACATGTTTCTTACTGACGGTTACGAGATACTATTTGCTTCTTTGAGTAAACGTTTTAATGCCATACTTCATAGTGGTCATTTTCCTACCTATAGGAGAGAGAGGGTGTTTGTTTCAATATTGAAAAGTGAGGACAACTCTGATCATTCTAATTACCAAGGAGAGAGAGGGTGTTTATTTCAATATTGAAAAGCGAGGACAACTCTGATCATTATAATTACCAAGGAGAGAGAGGGTGTTTGTTTCAATATTTAAAAGTGAGGACAACTCTGATCATTACAATTACCAAGGAATTACCCTTATAAGTTGTATTTATAATATGTTTATAGGCATTCATAGTGAAATACTCATGAATTTGTCTAATACTTATGATAACATTAGTAATGATTTGTTTGAATTTAAGATAAGAACAGTTAATGATATGTTTATACCACATAGACTTATAAATATGTATATCAACGGTGATATGTTCATACCACATAGACTTATTAATATGGATATCAACAGTGATATGTTCATACCACACAGACTTATAAATATGGATATCAACAGTGATATGTTCATACCACACAGACTTATAAATATGTATATCAACAGTGATATGTTCATACCACACAGACTTATAAATATGTATATCAACAGTGATATGTTCATACCACACAGACTTATAAATATGTATATCAACAGTGATAAAAGACTTTATGGAGCTTTCTTACTCTTTCAAATAACTTTCAATAGTGTCTTTAGAAATAGTTTACGGTATAAATTATGTAAATATAGAATGAGTAGATAATTAATAAAGTATTAAGATCCACGTATGTCACAGTTAAACAATGATATTTAAAATGGGAAGATATACATAATTTTACAATTTCATTCAGGTTTGAGACAAGGAGAAGTTTTCTTTCTGATACGGTTTTCTTTTTTATAGAGGATCTTGAGATGTCATTACAAAGCACTGGTGAATTAGGTATATCACTCTATGAACGAACATTTGTTTTTAATGGTTTTAGCGGATCACTAAGCTGCTGTTTTCATGGACTATTGAGGGACTTCCAGAACTGTTGTATAGTATATATATATATATATATATATATATATATATATATATATATATATATATATATATATATATATTGTTCAAAGTAAGTATCCAGGCTCATGATTAACAGGGAAAAAAGCAAAAGTGATGGGTTTAGAAGGGGATGATATTGTCAGACCAAATAAAGCTTGGAAATACGACGTATACCATTTACAACTATTAGTTATTTTAACTAATGAGATGTAACGTTATTTTGTAATAGGAAATTTACAAAAGCATTACAGGTTTGAACAGCTAAGGGTTTGAAAGAGTGCTTAATTTACTTAAAATAAAAATAATAAAAACGGAATTGAAAATTAATGCAAATTTAAACTTGTCTCTTTTATTCTTAGTTATAATGAAGAGGTATGAGATTTTCATAAGGTATGGACTGTAGAAAGAATACGTTATAAATAATAGTCTACAAATATTGCATGTGAAACAATGTACCTCTAATATGGAGATTTATGGAAAATTAGGTGGAGTACCATTACAGTTCGGTAGATATGCAAGAATTCTGAAATATAAGTGTAACGAATTATGATATTATTTTATTCAAAACAATTTATGTTGTGATGACGCAATTTTGGTTTTGCGGAGTTGTATTAATATCATGATTTAGTTGATTTTTTTCAATTAGTTCCGATATTTAAACGACAAAAATAACTAATGTTAACTTCACAAAATGATTTTTTTTTTTCATAACTCAGTTAAATAGGAGTTTTGCCATGAGTTCTGTATTGAGGTGCTACAAACTAGATTAGATTGGAGGAAATGAAAATGACTTGTTTTCTTTTCATTTTTAGTATGTCCTTGTTATATGAACCATGGGATCAAATTAATTCATGCATTTTTCTGGAATCGTCCCAATGTGTTTAAATGTTGAACTGTTTAAGTTTCAAAAAAAAAAAAAAAAAAAAAATCTAATGTACTTTGGATCAATATCTTTATGAAGCAAATAAGATAGCAAGTGTTATAGGGTATAACTTTACGTATTTTTTAATCTCTTTAAATATGAACCCATCATAAATTATGTACATATGCTAATTTACGATTGTAGTTGATATGTATGTATGTATGTATGTATCTATGTATGTATCTATGTATGTATGTATGTATGTATGTATGTATGTATGTATGTATGTATGTATGTATGTATGTATGTATGTATGTATGTATGTATGTATGTATGTATGAACCTATATATGGATTTATGTATGTACTCTCTAAATGTCAGTATTCATTTCTAATTTTGTGTTACATTTATACCATGATCACAAGTTATAATTTTGTTAACATCATAAGCATGATATTCTTTCGCGAATAAACTGTTCTTATACTGATCCTGACTCTTGAAATTCATGATGTACATCTTCTCTCTCTCTCTCTCTCTCTCTCTCTCTCTCTCACTCTCTCTCTCTCATGTCGTGACCGACCAATTGTTACGTGACAAAAAACTTTGCAAATATAGACATCACTGTCAAAGAAACATATCCGCAGAGGTACAAAGCCGTCTTTGCAAATTTCCTCAACAAACTAATATATTATATCAAACAATAGTGCAATATTTACCTCAGTAAATTTGATCTTTTAAACCACTAGTAAGTAATTCAGTTTGTTCGTTACAATCAGAACTAGATTTTGAGTGTAAACTTATCTTGAGGAGTTTGATGGAATCACTATATATAATTCAGAAGCAATGGCTTTAATAAGTGTATTTCTAGAAAGCAATGATTGTCGGAGCATTTGTCTGTTTTTATGAAAAGTTGACTTAACAATCTTTGCATTATTTAACTATTAATTGTATCTGGCGCAAATATAATTATGGCATACTATGCCCAATAGATATCAAATGTGCTTTGAGAAACAATGTCAAAGATCTCTGAGTGCCTCAGATATATATTATTTTATAAAGGAAAAATCAAATGGGAATTTCTGTGGAGAATTCCAATCAGTCTCTATAATAATCGATGCATTTTTCAGGTAACCCAATTTATTCTTGGGTACAATATGGCTTTTCTCTGTAAGAAACATGGCATTAGTGTTTCTTGATATCAATAGTAAGATGTAAAATGAGAACATTAAAAATGGAATGTTGACCTGAGAGCACATTAATAACTGTATTCAATTCTTCCTGTTTACACCTTTAACTCGATATTTTTCATAACACTGACCTAATTAAGTATAAAGTGTTAAAAAAGACACGTTGCACATATTCCTGCCTTGACCCACATTACTTTTCGTTTTTGAAGTTAAATTCATATTAGCTTTTGTTTAGTCATTGCATGCATTTTAACCTTTCATTGTCGTTTAAGAGAAAAGTTTATTTTTATATAAACTGTGTTATTGGATGCCGACCCATCCCGTTTTCGTTAATATAGTGGTATATCGGGTCCCTTCGTCTATTGTTTTTGATTATTTTACGAGGTCATATATCAGGTTTATTTGTTTGTATTAACTGTATTATAAGTTTGCTACACACTGCTACACAAAGTTTCATGCTTTGTTTTCTTTTGTGCTCACACCTCTTGCAAACAATTGAATTGGACCAAAGACAATACAGCTGTGTCTTTGATTGTGTGTATTTACTTTCTTTGTACAAGAAACGCCATTCTTTCCAATGAAGTTCTTTGTTCTGCGTTCACTAGTAGACAACAAGACGTGGCATTGGGCAAGTATCTTATCCTTTCGTGACGTATTCGGGTCTCGTTTTATGAATACAATATAGCTCATGTCAATAACAATTTTCTAGCCGACAAATTGTTTATGGAAATCTATTCCGGATGAACGGAAAAAATAACTATTAGTTACTTTCCCGTCTGTTGAAACACGACGTAATATAACCAGTCGTAGCTATGAGTTTGCAATATTCATAGTTAGCACGTGTTATACACATGAGGATCTAAGTGGAATAATGCAAAAATACGAAAGACGAGGTAGATAACTGGAAAAAAGGAGTATATAAGAAAATAATTCATCATGATTTATTAATTGGTCAGTATAATAATAAATGAAAAATCTTTCACATTTTGAACTAATTTATGGATCGCCATTATGCACATCTTATGTCCTATTCTATAGATTTCCCTATGCTGACATCATTTGTTTATCTATCTATCTATCTATCTATCTATCTATGTCCGTGTGTTTTTCTGTCTTTCTGTATACCTTCCCACATATCTGCCTACCTAAATACATACGTATGCAGGTGAAGTGTTCCGAATTAAAAAAGCATATTAAGCATATTTTGATATATTTCTACCTTTGATGAATGGATCAGATAAGTCAAGTTTTGTTTTGGAGTATACATCCATGTGGATTTTGTTTTCAACTATTTGTATTGTTGTGTCCAAGAACACGTGATTTGTATTGGATATTTCTACAGTTAACATGATTGAATGGTGGAATTCGTATTCTTTATTATTACAATCATCCAGCATTTCCTTTCTGTGGTGCCACATCATTTCATTGTCGTGAATGAAACGTAGCCACTTGAGAGTAATATACGGTACCGAGGCAAGAAGTCTTCCTTCCAGTTTGCTTATAAGAGTCCATATGTGTGCCAATTGCGGTACCATTCATTTGCAGGTAGTCTTTTCCACTGAATTTGAACTTATTTAATTTTAATACTATACCATTCATTTGCAGGTAGTGTTTTCCACTGAATTTGAACTTATTTCATTTTAATACTATACCATTCATTTGCAGGTAGTGTTTTCCACTGAATTTGAACTTATTTAATTTTAATACTATACCATTCATTTGCAGGTAGTGTTTTCCCCTGAATTTGAACTTATTTAATTTTAATACCATTCATTTGCAGGTAGTGTTTTCCACTGAATTTGAACTTATTTAATTTTAATACCATTCATTTGCAGGTAGTGTTTTCCACTGAATTTGAACTTATTTAATTTTAATACTATACCATTCATTTGCAGGTAGTGTTTTCCACTGAATTTGAACTTATTTAATTTTAATACCATTCATTTGCAGGTAGTGTTTTCCACTGAATTTGAACTTATTTAATTTTAATACCATTCATTTGCAGGTAGTGTTTTCCACTGAATTTGAACTTATTTAATTTTAATACTATACCATTCATTTGCAGGTAGTGTTTTCCACTGAATTTGAACTTATTTAATTTTAATACTATACCATTCATTTGCAGGTAGTGTTTTCCACTGAATTTGAACTTATTTCATTTTAATACTATACCATTCATTTGCAGGTAGTGTTTTCCGCTGAATTTGAACTTATTTCATTTTAATACTATACCATTCATTTGCAGGTAGTGTTTTCCACTGAATTTGAACTTATTTAATTTTAATGCCATTCATTTGCAGGTAGTGTTTTCCACTGAATTTGAACTTATTTAATTTTAATACCATTCATTTGCAGGTAGTGTTTTCCACTGAATTTGAACTTATTTAATTTTAATACTATACCATTCATTTGCAGGTAGTGTTTTCCACTGAATTTGAACTTATTTAATTTTAATACCATTCATTTGCAGGTAGTGTTTTCCACTGAATTTGAACTTATTTAATTTTAATACTAGTTTTATTAGTTTTACAAGATAGAAAGTTCGTGGTTTCTTCTCGAGTCTTGTTTGCTATGATTCCTTGTAGGCTGTTATTCCCTCATCATGTGGGATACTTATTTTGCAGGGAAGTTAAATCCAAGGGTATTGGGCCATAAAGGTTCACCGTGTTCACTTGTAACTACGAAATTGCTGGTATCCTAAAGATAGGATGGGAGTGTCGAGACATGACGTCCCACGTGAAAATCAAGGTTTTCAGAAATATTCTCCGTAGGGTGACTATTAGCAGAAACTATTGGTCGCCTAGGATTTCCTGGTTTATGTATCTTGGGTAGGAGGTAAAATCTGCCTAACCTAGGAGTTTTTGGAGGTAAGATATTCAAGGTGTCCCTCTTCAAACATTTCATTCATGATAGTCACGACATTTTCTGCGTGCTCTGCGATTGGGTCATGATCCTATTCTTTGTAGAACTTTTCGTCACTTAGTTTGCCTCGATTACATAGTTTTCTTTGTCCATTCCTACGACTGCAGAGCCTCTGTCAGTTGGTTTAATGACGTTGTCTGTTCTTTGTTTTAATAATTTTAGGGAGTCTTTATTGTTGTTTTTTCAGAATAGATTACTTTATTCTTTTGCCTATATATTATTATAAGTAAGCAGTTGGCGTTCACATCAGCACCATCACATCTAAAACGCAAAATTTAGCATACCTAATAACATGCAACAATTTTTCAATTCATTATGTGACAATGTCCGGTAACAAAAAAAAAATTGCTATAAGTCTCGTTGCAAAACACGTTTCTTCCCTGGCCACCATTTCAATGATATTATCCTGACGGGAAGAGCCCCCAGTAAAAATTGGAACCTAGCAAATAGTAGAGCAAAAAAAACATATTGGATTCGTCGCCTCAGAAATGTCAGACCAGGCATCTTGAATCACCCGTTTCTATCTTCATATTAACATTTTTTAGAAGGGTTTAACTTTCTAGGATATTATTTTTCTTCTACTTTTGGTTTTTTCATGTTTGGAACTTTACACTTAATTGTCACAATACAACCTTTACTGCGCTCAGATGGATTTAACATCTAATACATACTACATATCTCATTCTCGTTTTAGGAGCACGGTGGAAACCTAATCCCCTCGTCATTTTTGCATATGTTTTGTTTTGTTTTTTTTTGTTTTTTTTTTTTTGGGGGGGGGGGGTTCGGGGGTGGGGTTAATGCTATTCTTGGTACTTACTTTGTTGTAACTTTCCTTTTATTTGTCACCATAAAATCAATATTGTGCTTATGTACCGTCAAAGGCTAATATAGACATCATACATACATACATTTCATCTCATTCTTAATATGGGATTAATATGGGAAATACATTAGAAACCCATTCCTGTCTTCATGTATACATTTGTTTGGAAGGGTTTACCTTCTTAGGATTTTTATACCATTCTTGAGTTTTACATATTTTGAACTTTACTTTTAATTAAGCACCATAAAGCAATTTTTTTTTTGTGCAAAACTGTCGTTAAATACTAACACATACATACATGTATGCATATCATCTCATACTAACACATACATACATTTATGCATATCATCTCATTTCTTAGTCTTGGACGCACGTTAGAAACCCATTTCCTCTTCGTGTTAATATATGTTTGCAAGTGTTTACCTTCCTAGGATGTTTGTGTAATTCTTGGTTTTTACATGTTTGGAACCTTACTTCTAATTGGTACCATATAGCCTTATTGTGCTAAAGTACCTCTAAACGCTAAGACATACATATCACCTTATTCCGAATTTTGAAAGCATGGTATCTTTACTCTTTGGATTATACCTGTATAATAAATACTATCCATCACAATATTTTGAATGGTCATGCGTCAACATCATTGCCATATAATGTTACCTTTCCTTTGTTCAGTCAGTTCATAAGGTTACATGTGGGCCAGATAAACACAAAAGAGTGTTATTGTTAAATTAAAACACCTTATTTGCTAAGCTGTAAAATATTTCAAAGTAAACAATTACCTTCTTGTTTAGGGTATATTAGGATTGTATTATTTGATTATGCTTTCAAAAACGCACCAGTATGTAAATATATATTTTGTTGACGTTTTACGGATTGTAATTGTTGTTTCATTGTGTCGTAAGCCTTGCAAAACGATCTGTAAATCTCGAAAGCGCCTGATCAATTTCTCAGACTCTCTGCAACGCGCTTTGTCATGTTGTTCCCTCTATAATTTTATACATTTCCGGTGCATTTGGAAAGATGGAAAGAGTGTTATATATATATATATATATATATATATATATATATATATATATATATATATATATATATATATATATAGATAGATAGATAGATATATAGTGAATTCACATTATAGAGACAAACAGTCATCCATCCATACAATAATATATTTATAACTTTTACATATATATATATATATATATATATATATATATATATATATATATATATATATATATAAATCGCGAAAAGAGTGATTATTTGTATTAAAATGTATTGAGAAATTAGTGGAGAACTGAGGATCCTTACAAGTTTTTATATGAAAGCGGTGATTATTCATTCTCTTAGAAACTTGTTAAAGTGTCTGTCCAGCATATTGCATGTTACAGTTTTACATGTTATCAAATCAATTACATCAGTTGATATGCAGTCAGTGTTATAACGTAGAAAAAACAATTCTTTTGTATAGGAGCTAAGTAGTTAAGGGTGGGGGGTGTTGAGAGCCGGGGGGGGGGGCGCTATAGAGCCAAACGGGAATTTCACATGGCGGGGGCACTATAGAGCCAAACGAGAATTTTAACATGGCGGGGGCACTATAGTGCCAAACGGGAATTTTAACATTGCGGGGGCGCTATAGAGCCAAACGGGAATTTAACATGGCGGGGGCACTTGAGAGCCAAACGGGAATTTAACATGGGGGCCTCTACAGAGTGACGTCATGTATGGGATCCAGTAAGTGCGCTTGTATAGTATTACCATCGAACTGGCACACCGGACTACTGCGCGTCTGACGTAATTGCGTCTGACGTCACTCCGCGCTTCGCGAAGCTCAGTTGTTCTCAATTGAGGACAATAGAAAAAAATGATACAGGACACTTGGGGTGGCAGAAGTATTTTTAGAGGGACAGAAGTATTTTAAGAGGGATAGAATATAAACATACACCAAACACATACACACACATATATGGCAATAATGAAAATTAATCTTTTCTTGAAAAATGGTTGGCCTTGAAAAGGGCCGTTGGAGTGTTTACTTTCTCCAACACTGGCAGTAGCAGCCGCAGCAGGGCGGCCACGTTTCGCCACAGGTATCACGGCTTTAAGACAAGGTCTCTTTCTGGTGAAAGAGAAGGCAAACTCCTCACAGTCCATCTTACAGGTGACTTCTCCGTCTGGTAGTTTCATCGGTTGTAAGAGTTGTAGCTGCTGATGTTGTTGTTGTCTTTGCTGCACTCTTTGTCTCTCCTCCCATTCCGTTCTGTCCCTGACGATTTCTTCTCTCAGGACTTCTTCCACCAGATCTTGAGCCATATGCAGAAAGATTATCGTCTTCCTCTCTGGGTTGTTCTGAAGCAAATGATGCCTCACCCTCTGCATGTTCACCATGGCTTCATTCAACTTGCTAATCTTGGCTGCCATCTTCTTGAAGTGTGGTTGTTGAGATCTTGACGAGCCAACGAGAGTAACTGCACTAGCCAACGCACCGCTTTATATGCTTTAAGCACGGACGCGATGGAAAACATGGTTCAGATCGATAGTGAGAAATGGGGAAAGAGTTGGTGACCTCAGATCGATAGAAAGAGATACAGCATATACATTTTTCATTTTTTGCAAATTCAATAAACCACACACCACCTTTTTTTAAAAAAATCAACATTTTGTAATGAACAGGAAGCTTCTCTCACGTAAAATGCAAACTAACAAACAAACAAAAAGATTAAATATGAACGTATTTACAGGGTTGACAACGTTGGGAAGGCAAACTGAACTTCCACTGTTCTACATCATTCTGATGCACACTACGTTTCTGAGCTAACGACAAGAGATAACCATAATGTTCACAAAACCATCTTTCTACTTTAGCATCGTTTCGAGCATACTCCCTATCAAAACAAGTCACTAAATGTTCTAAGGAATATCCGAGACTGCGTTGATGAAGAAAATGTACACAATAGTGTGAACACACCATAGAATCCGATCCTTGTAATCGGACACTATTGAATCGAGTAGAGACGGTATTTCTTCTCATAAAGTCGATGATGTCGTCTTCCAAAGAAGGTAATCCATAAGAATCAAAATATTCCACACAGTGATCGTTGGGAAAGTACACTGCCACCCAATGGGTTCCTGGTCGATGACTGTCGTCGGTATTGATGACATAGGCATGAACGTCTTTGGGTTTGCGATGGGGAAGTTCATCTTTAGCACACACCACAGGATTCCAAGAAGAAGTGTACGAACTGCGAGTCAACAGGTAATGAAGTTCCCAGGTATCCATTTTTTTTCCTGGCTCACAGGTAATAATAAGTCATCATTTCACACTTGACTTTATGCTTGAATTGGTCTATCAAGTAATTCCACGAATAATCACGGCGGGTAGTCTCTGTACTCTGTTGCAAGAGAGCTTCGATGCGATTGATCTCTAGAGGAAAGAGTGGAGGTGAAGAAGAATCCTGCAAGTCTTTATACCATTTTCTCAACACCTTTTCTTCCGAGATCTGAGACCAGGCCTCCTCCAAATATTCATCCATTTTTTCTTCTGCAGTCATCATCATACATTTGTCGTGTTGTTTCTGGCAAGGATGATCGATTTGACATCCATGACAATGTTCTCGGAACAGGGTGGTAATTCTTTCAGCCAATTCCTTCACATAACAGCACACTAAATGTTGTTCTTGTTCTGGCCATCGACAAGCCATAAATCCAGTAAACTTCGGAACACTATTTTTCTCTTCTTCTTCTTTTTTGGGTTCTGAATGAATCACCTCGTCATCATCAGTGGTAGAGGGTAGTGACTGCTGCTGTGCTTCACAAATTCCCTCATCTTCTTCGTCTATCTCCATAGGTTCTTCGTGTTGCATATTTTCTTCTTCTAATAGTCTAGAATCACTTCTCTCAAACTGTTGATTTCTAGAGTATTATCAAATTCTGCATACAAGACGACGTTCACCCTCTGCTTGAGAGCTTCTGCAAACTGAAGTTCCACACGAAGTTGGCCTGATTTTATAGTGTGGAAATGTCCTTCGTCGCTGCCTTGGTCAGGAGTGAAATCAAATCCCCACAACGCATATCCTCCTGCATAATTCTCGTACGAAATACCGTGGCTACTGTTGGTACCTAACTGTCCTGTGGCTTCATACAGAGTCAAGTAAGATCGCAAGTAATTTTTATGGGCTAGGTTAGGTTCAAAAGGTCTGGTACACAACGTCTGGCCATCTCGACTGACTTCTATCTTGGAGATGTTAAAGTGTTGAAACTTGAACGGATTTTGATCGAGGGATCTGTTGAGGGCTGCATTACTAACGATGCCAATCAGCAAACGTTTGGGAAGCTGTCCTTGGAAGACGTGATCTTCGACTTTGGATCGGAGATCCTTGGCAATGGTAAACGTTTTCACTTCCAGTCGTCGCACAGGATACTTGGCGGTGGTTCTGCTCAAAGTTTGACTGATGTCGTTGGCTACTTTAGGTAAGACGTCTACATGTCGCACGTAAAGTCTGGCTTCTTCGATTTTGGTTTTGTACGCGATGTCACCATCGACCATCAAATGGTTGGCGGGACTACTGCGATTCAGTCTCAGCCGTACAACCACTCCGTTCAACAAATACTTGTCTTGCAACCACATGTCCAATTGCAAACGCTGCTGCTGACCAGTTTGTTATTCAAGTACAAATCAACTTCGCTGAACAAGGAATGCATGAAATTATTGACGGGAGCCACTTTGTCATCGGCCCTAGGATTGCTGCCGTCCAACGTTTTGAACACTGAGTTTCAGGTACAAGTAGCTGCTATTCAGGTCGATGTAATCTTCGGTTTGTCCTTTGATTTCAAATTCGATAGGAGCTGAATCCGTCAAAGACGATACAGGATGAAATTCCACCCATTGGGATTCTTGCATCGTCATCATGGTGGGGAGCATGGTAAACAGATCCAGTTCTGACTTGGTACATTCGCAAGAATCTCGGTGCATCATTTTCAAAGGCTTAGTAATCAAACCCGTCTAATTCTCTGAGCTCTGAAGGGAGGTTGACGTCGACTCTTTCTGCCTTGTCCTTGCTGTGGAGTGGAGGAAGAAGTAATGCCAAGGCCAGAAGCGTGAAGCGAATTTATAGGACTCTCTCGGAGACCCAAAAGATCTTTTCCAGTGTGCATCAACACATTTTTGCCTGCTCTCATAAAGGCTTCTTTTGGATTTTGTTTGTCGATGAGAACGTTTTGCAAAACTTCTTTTCCTTGCGTCAAAGGGGCATCTTTTAAGGCATGCAATCCTCGAGTCACCATAGGTTTCAAAATGGGGGCTACCGTCCGACAAGCCGATTTTAACATATCTCCTAAACCGTGTCCTCGTTGTCGAGTATTTCATTTCAATCCATTTCGATCCGCTTATAGGCTATATATACCACCGCTTGTCTCATAAAGCTTCACCGGTTTCTCCAAGACCACTCCAGAAGAAAAAAAAACAAAATGTGGACTAGTGTAGAGTCATCTACCATCATCTCGGGAATGCTCTTCGACCCAGACTATCCCATGCATGTCAAAACCTCATGGGCTGTTACGAAAATGACCGAGACCGCTATCTGGAAACGAAGGATTTATGTGGAACTCCAAGGATGCTTGAAGCGTGTATTGATTCACGGTCCGGAAATCCGACGAAGTCTAAGGAAAAGAAGACCCTCCAGGAGATGTCTTCTATGTTAACTGAATTGGTTCACATCACTCCAACGGCCCTTTTCAGGGCCAACCATTTTTCAAGAAAAGATTAAGTTTCATTATTGCCATATATGTGTGTGTATGTGTTTGGTGTATGTTTATATTCTATCCCTATTAAAATACTTCTGTCCCTCTAAAAATACTTCTGCCACCCCAGGTGTCCTGCATCATTTTTTTCTATTGTCCTCAATTGAGAACAACTGAGCTCCGTGACGTCAGACGCAATGACGTCAGACGCGCAGTAGTCCGGTGTGCCAGTTCGATGGTAATACTATACAAGCGCACTTACTGGATCCCATACATGACGTCACTCCGTAGAGGCCCCCATGTTAAATTCCCGTTTGGCTCTCAAGTGCCCCCGCCATGTTAAATTCCCGTTTGGCTCTATAGTGCCCCCGCCATGTTAAATTCCCGTTTGGCTCTATAGCGCCCCCCCCACCCCACCCGGCTCTCAACACCCCCATTAACTACTGAGCGACTAAAAAAACTACTTTATCTAATATTTGTACATTGAGAGCACCGAAGTCTGTTACATTTAGATGATGAAAAACCTCTTTTTATATGTTCGGTCGGTTTCATTCTGATCGAAAAATCTTGGAAATTCCTAGGTCTTCTACATGCAAGAATTGGTTTGTTTTCGTAAAGTGTTTTCGCACTTTGTTTTTAAATGACTTAAGGTTATTATTATTATTAAATATTATTATTATTATTATTATTATTATTATTATTATTATTATTATTATTATTATTATTATTCCTCTCTCGTCGACATTACATACCGCCGAATCTGTGTTCTGGTTTGCAAAAAAATATATCAGCTATAAAGCTAATCGGTACATTCCATAACTGTCTTGTTGTTAAGGTTTTCTTGGGACAATTACATGTCAAAACGAGGCTAAGGTTTTCTTGGGACAATTACATGTCAAAACGAGGCTAAGTTGTTCTTTTTGCATTATCTGCAAAGACAACCTGGAATTATCATCATCATCAATAACACCATTATAAGCAGCAGCAACAACAATAACAACAACAATAAAGACTATATCGAAGCCCCCACCAACATCATCGCCATCGTTATGAGCACCATAATTTTCGTCTTCGTTTTTTTTATTCTGATCATCATCGTAGTTGTCATCATTATCATTATCTACGAAACACATTCCTGTATTTATTAATCATGCTTATTCCCTCTCATTCTCAAGTGCAGTAGCTCCAAGTTTGGTTCTTGGTCCGCCCTTATATAAGAAATGTGACCCTAATTTTGCAAAAAAATCTGCGCTCAATCTAAGACTAAATTCAAAATATAAGGGGAATTAGAATTAGGTCAATGTAAGACTATTGCGTATCACTGCGCTTCTAAATTTTGCCACTAGTGGAATGGCCTGACCCAAGAGCTAATGTTGCAACACTGTAATATGTATATGTGTCTTCAGTTGCACTTAGTGCATATATGGTTATAAGGTGGGGGAAATCTTGCTTGTTTTCATGTTATGATCCAAGGGTAAGTCCCCTACTCCAGGAACATTATACAAGGTCTGTATTGGATGCACAAGTGCATGCATTTCTTCGTGCCCATTGAATGTAAACATTATTATAGGGTGTGGATCTTAACGGATTCCAAAATATGACGAGGGGGAAAATCACCTACGCTATGGGTATGTCCCAGGGTTTGTATTGAATATATGTCTGATGTTGTCTCCTCGTGTCCTTCAAACTTATATATGGTTTTAGGTTTATGATCTCAACAATTTCAAAGTTATGCCGCATGGTCAAATCCCCTACCCCAGGGCATCACCCAGGGTATGAACTGGATATATATCTGACTTCGTCTCTTCATTTTTCTTTTCTAACCTTTGGATGATTATATGGAGGTACTCTCAACAGTTTCCTAGTTAAGACCCAGGGGCAAGTTCCTAGTTAAGACCCAGGGCAAGTTCCTAGTTAAGACCCAGGGGCAAGTTCCAACATCAGAAGCATGACGCATGGTCTGTACTGTATATATGTGTGATTTCGTCTCTTCATTTCCTTTTAACCTATGTATAGTTATAGGATCATAATCTCAAACGTATCCAAGTTATGACGTTGGGGCTTAGGTCCCATCTCTCGGGGCAAGACTCAAGGGTGTAATCCGGAAACCCGTTACATATGTTACAACCCTGGCCATGACGATGACAGACACCAAGCTTCAGATCATCACCTACAATACTTGAAAAAAAAAAAATGAATTCATTTTTTTTTAATAACAAATAATACATACAAATTATACCCCCACAGCAGCCCCATCCGCCCCACCCACAGGGGTCATATTAGTTTTGAAAGTATTGTGCACATGCAGAGTACATTAGCTTGATCTGGATGCTTGTATGGCGTCAACATTGATAGCAGAAGGATACCAGATCTCCCAACATCCGAAGGGTCGAGCGTGATCTGACGTCGTTCAGTTATCAAACTGGCCTCGATACAATCACATAGATCAAATTACTGCACTAATGATGAGTTTCTTACATACTCTAAACAATTATTTCATAATAAAAGACGACTTTGTTGTTCTTCTTTTACTTTGATACCAATCTGTCTACTATACTCTTATTGTAAATTGCATGTAAACAAAGCGTAACTGTAGTATTTCCCTCACGCGACCGTTGTTAGGTAATTTCATCCCTGACAGCGACGTATTTGATGCAGTATTTCAGATCAGCCACTGGAAATGTACCCTTTAGGTTGCGCTCTACTGTTTCGTACTTTGCATATGGTTTAATTTGTAAAGAAAAATTAATTTCCCAGGTTTTCCTCACTAGTCATCCTGGCTATTTAAAAAAGGTCTTGTATATCTTAGATATTGTGAAAAGAACTTTTAGTTCCCTTTATTTTGGTGTATGATAGATGGGTGTAATTTGGGTTATAGAGTATACAGCTTGACCTTACTTCAGATGTGCCCCTATCTAAACTGCTAGCTCAGCTTGGTCATTTTCACTTCCTGTCCTTCAAGGGTAAATTGTAAAAAAAGAGCCGAAAACTTTTTTTTTACTTTTTATATATTTTGTAATTCATCCATTGTACTTTCATAAGCTGGTATTGCCTACTCTGACAATATTCGTTTTCCCTATCTTAATAATTGTTAAAGTTGATGTTCTTTGGAGTAGTCCAGGCTGATTTTTCGAGCACATGGGAGCAGCCCTTCTAATCAGCTCTGTGTTTAGATCATGCACGATTTCCACAATAACAACATGTAAAGACATTTCAGCCACAGTACATGAATGTAGCATAGATTTTTGCCAACATTCTCTCCACTGTACATGTTGCAAATGCAAACAACTTCACTTAACACCTGTCAGTCGGTCAGAAGTACGTACTATCTGTGGAGCGCCTGCTTATCGTGAGTTTTATAAAAATAGATATACAACAAATTACATTACTAACGGACGGAAGGAGAGAGTGACTGACGGACAGACGGAAAGGACTGATAGACACAGACGAGCAAGACTAGTTTCGCATTTACTGTATGCTTCGTCAGACACAAAATATTTTGAAAGTAACTGATGACTTACATATATTTATAAACAAAGACGTCATTGACATAACGTCATAAATGATATGCATTATTATAACGATCTCATTTGTATCACGGGATCAGAAAAATGCATGAGTCTCTAATCAAAACTTATATATAAATATATATATATATATATATATATATATATATATATATATATATATATATATATATGTATATGTATATGTATATATACATTAAAAATAACATGACTTTTAAAGTGTTGGTATAAAACATTTTGATATACCAATACTGTTGGTATATCAAAAATTGCGATCCGCCCATGGGGCATGAATACCCATATATAAACATGGTTTCAACAGTGGTTATTGCTTCTATACTCTCTAGAGCAGTGATGAATTTCCACTTATTAATCATTATGGACATGAGAAAGTAACGAAAAAAAATAATTAATAATCCCCGTTTTCTAAATGAATTAAACATGGTACACAATTTAATTGAAATCCTCTCTGCTTCCCTTTTCTCTCTCTCTCTCTTTCTTTCTCTCTCTCTCTCTCTCTCTCTCTCTCTCTCTCTCTCTCATGCCTAAGGGACACACATACGTCGAAGTCTACGGA
>JAQPZY010000961.1:330000-350000 GCA_029931535.1 Margaritifera margaritifera
TGAAAAAGATTATGGTTTACAAATGGTATAAATCAATTTTAGACTCTATTTCTGCTTCAGACAGACTTATATTAAGTAATTAAATGACAAATAGCTGGACCCGTTGTACATACAAAACATTGGTCCCTTCAAGGATATATTCGTTTCGTTATTTCATGGACGTTTAAAATGCTATTTATTATGATTTTACCCCATCTCATTTTCTTCTTTCATGAGTTAATCACTTGTATTATTAAAACTGCAGCCAATGTTTTAGTGGCAGTTATTTCTTTGTTAGGCAATTTTATCATAGACCCGTTAAGACCCCAAGACTCCAATTTCCTGTTTCACAGGGATTAAAATATAGCGCTTTGTTTAAGAGCGACCCGTCAGTTGTAACATGTCAGTAATTCATTAAATATTTCAAAGCGTACTAGTGAAATATGTGGGCTTAAGTTGACCTTTTACTATTATTAACTCAGTCTTTCAGCTAAAATTATATTTAATTAACAAAAACTTAAACGGTGTATAAGCGCATAAGTGCAAAGTAATTTGCCATGGTAATGTTCTTTGTTTTTCTTTTTATGATCAATTACCTTTAGGATTTGCTTTGTATTGCACAAGCAACAGTTATGTACAACTGAAAAGAAATTCACATGTAACACCTGATTTATGAATGTGTCATTTTGTTTCGCTAAATGAGTTGCGTCGGTATGTTGATAAAATGAATTATAATATAATTAATCATCTCGATGCTACTTTATAATGTTTTACCAGTATACACAAAATAACAGTGAAGCCTTTTATATAAAAAATAAAGGCTTTCTATCAAGGTTTCAAAATTGCCGTGTATCGGTTTATAGCTACCTTAAATGTATCTTTACAAACGAATCCCGTTAAATGTGTTCACAGAGCTATATTTTCAAACGAAATCCCATGACATGTGTTCACAAAGCTATATTTTCAAAGGAATCCCCTGAAATGTGTTCACAGAGCTATATTTTCAAACGAATTCCATGAAATGTGTTCACAGAGCTATATTTTCAAACGAATCCCATGAAATGTGTTCACAGAGCTATATTTTCAAACGAATCCCATGAAATGTGTTCACAAAGCTACATTTTCAAACGAATCCCATGAAAAGTGTTCACTGAGCTATATTTTTAAACGAATCCCATGAAATGTGTTCACAGAGCTATATTTTCAAACGAATCCCATGAAATGTGTTCAAAGAGCTATATTTTCAAACGAATCCCATGAAATGTGTTCACAGAACTATATTTTCAAACGAATCCCATGAAATGTATTCACAGAGCTATATTTTCAAACGAATCCAGTGAAATGTGTTCACAGAGCTCATTATATTTTCAAACAAGGTTCAGATAATATGTTATCAGAGCTATATTTTCAAACAAGGTGCAGATAATATGTTATCAGAGCTACGACGTAAAACTCAGTTGAGTATTGGAAATGTTTAAATGGAATAAGAAATGAAATAAATGTAAAAACAAATAAATATCAGAACAGTTGTATGTGTATTGCAAAACCTTGCATACAGATATATATATTAAAACAAACTTTTTTTACTGAATTCAAAAAGATTTCTCCCTGCTCTTGAAGATCCAGATGCTGACATTACTGAGAGTGAAATATGAAATATTATTGAAAGGCTTTAAAGAAATATAACAGGTTGTATGGACGAAATCAATAACATGTTTCTTACTGACGGTTACGAGATACTATTTGCTTCTTTGAGTAAACGTTTTAATGCCATACTTCATAGTGGTCATTTTCCTACCTATAGGAGAGAGAGGGTGTTTGTTTCAATATTGAAAAGTGAGGACAACTCTGATCATTCTAATTACCAAGGAGAGAGAGGGTGTTTATTTCAATATTGAAAAGCGAGGACAACTCTGATCATTATAATTACCAAGGAGAGAGAGGGTGTTTGTTTCAATATTTAAAAGTGAGGACAACTCTGATCATTACAATTACCAAGGAATTACCCTTATAAGTTGTATTTATAATATGTTTATAGGCATTCATAGTGAAATACTCATGAATTTGTCTAATACTTATGATAACATTAGTAATGATTTGTTTGAATTTAAGATAAGAACAGTTAATGATATGTTTATACCACATAGACTTATAAATATGTATATCAACGGTGATATGTTCATACCACATAGACTTATTAATATGGATATCAACAGTGATATGTTCATACCACACAGACTTATAAATATGGATATCAACAGTGATATGTTCATACCACACAGACTTATAAATATGTATATCAACAGTGATATGTTCATACCACACAGACTTATAAATATGTATATCAACAGTGATATGTTCATACCACACAGACTTATAAATATGTATATCAACAGTGATAAAAGACTTTATGGAGCTTTCTTACTCTTTCAAATAACTTTCAATAGTGTCTTTAGAAATAGTTTACGGTATAAATTATGTAAATATAGAATGAGTAGATAATTAATAAAGTATTAAGATCCACGTATGTCACAGTTAAACAATGATATTTAAAATGGGAAGATATACATAATTTTACAATTTCATTCAGGTTTGAGACAAGGAGAAGTTTTCTTTCTGATACGGTTTTCTTTTTTATAGAGGATCTTGAGATGTCATTACAAAGCACTGGTGAATTAGGTATATCACTCTATGAACGAACATTTGTTTTTAATGGTTTTAGCGGATCACTAAGCTGCTGTTTTCATGGACTATTGAGGGACTTCCAGAACTGTTGTATAGTATATATATATATATATATATATATATATATATATATATATATATATATATATATATATTGTTCAAAGTAAGTATCCAGGCTCATGATTAACAGGGAAAAAAGCAAAAGTGATGGGTTTAGAAGGGGATGATATTGTCAGACCAAATAAAGCTTGGAAATACGACGTATACCATTTACAACTATTAGTTATTTTAACTAATGAGATGTAACGTTATTTTGTAATAGGAAATTTACAAAAGCATTACAGGTTTGAACAGCTAAGGGTTTGAAAGAGTGCTTAATTTACTTAAAATAAAAATAATAAAAACGGAATTGAAAATTAATGCAAATTTAAACTTGTCTCTTTTATTCTTAGTTATAATGAAGAGGTATGAGATTTTCATAAGGTATGGACTGTAGAAAGAATACGTTATAAATAATAGTCTACAAATATTGCATGTGAAACAATGTACCTCTAATATGGAGATTTATGGAAAATTAGGTGGAGTACCATTACAGTTCGGTAGATATGCAAGAATTCTGAAATATAAGTGTAACGAATTATGATATTATTTTATTCAAAACAATTTATGTTGTGATGACGCAATTTTGGTTTTGCAGAGTTGTATTAATATCATGATTTAGTTGATTTTTTTCAATTAGTTCCGATATTTAAACGACAAAAATAACTAATGTTAACTTCACAAAATGATTTTTTTTTTTCATAACTCAGTTAAATAGGAGTTTTGCCATGAGTTCTGTATTGAGGTGCTACAAACTAGATTAGATTGGAGGAAATGAAAATGACTTGTTTTCTTTTCATTTTTAGTATGTCCTTGTTATATGAACCATGGGATCAAATTAATTCATGCATTTTTCTGGAATCGTCCCAATGTGTTTAAATGTTGAACTGTTTAAGTTTCAAAAAAAAAAAAAAAAAAAAAAATCTAATGTACTTTGGATCAATATCTTTATGAAGCAAATAAGATAGCAAGTGTTATAGGGTATAACTTTACGTATTTTTTAATCTCTTTAAATATGAACCCATCATAAATTATGTACATATGCTAATTTACGATTGTAGTTGATATGTATGTATGTATGTATGTATCTATGTATGTATCTATGTATGTATGTATGTATGTATGTATGTATGTATGTATGTATGTATGTATGTATGTATGTATGTATGTATGTATGAACCTATATATGGATTTATGTATGTACTCTCTAAATGTCAGTATTCATTTCTAATTTTGTGTTACATTTATACCATGATCACAAGTTATAATTTTGTTAACATCATAAGCATGATATTCTTTCGCGAATAAACTGTTCTTATACTGATCCTGACTCTTGAAATTCATGATGTACATCTTCTCTCTCTCTCTCTCTCTCTCTCTCTCTCTCTCACTCTCTCTCTCTCATGTCGTGACCGACCAATTGTTACGTGACAAAAAACTTTGCAAATATAGACATCACTGTCAAAGAAACATATCCGCAGAGGTACAAAGCCGTCTTTGCAAATTTCCTCAACAAACTAATATATTATATCAAACAATAGTGCAATATTTACCTCAGTAAATTTGATCTTTTAAACCACTAGTAAGTAATTCAGTTTGTTCGTTACAATCAGAACTAGATTTTGAGTGTAAACTTATCTTGAGGAGTTTGATGGAATCACTATATATAATTCAGAAGCAATGGCTTTAATAAGTGTATTTCTAGAAAGCAATGACTGTCGGAGCATTTGTCTGTTTTTATGAAAAGTTGACTTAACAATCTTTGCATTATTTAACTATTAATTGTATCTGGCGCAAATATAATTATGGCATACTATGCCCAATAGATATCAAATGTGCTTTGAGAAACAATGTCAAAGATCTCTGAGTGCCTCAGATATATATTATTTTATAAAGGAAAAATCAAATGGGAATTTCTGTGGAGAATTCCAATCAGTCTCTATAATAATCGATGCATTTTTCAGGTAACCCAATTTATTCTTGGGTACAATATGGCTTTTCTCTGTAAGAAACATGGCATTAGTGTTTCTTGATATCAATAGTAAGATGTAAAATGAGAACATTAAAAATGGAATGTTGACCTGAGAGCACATTAATAACTGTATTCAATTCTTCCTGTTTACACCTTTAACTCGATATTTTTCATAACACTGACCTAATTAAGTATAAAGTGTTAAAAAAGACACGTTGCACATATTCCTGCCTTGACCCACATTACTTTTCGTTTTTGAAGTTAAATTCATATTAGCTTTTGTTTAGTCATTGCATGCATTTTAACCTTTCATTGTCGTTTAAGAGAAAAGTTTATTTTTATATAAACTGTGTTATTGGATGCCGACCCATCCCGTTTTCGTTAATATAGTGGTATATCGGGTCCCTTCGTCTATTGTTTTTGATTATTTTACGAGGTCATATATCAGGTTTATTTGTTTGTATTAACTGTATTATAAGTTTGCTACACACTGCTACACAAAGTTTCATGCTTTGTTTTCTTTTGTGCTCACACCTCTTGCAAACAATTGAATTGGACCAAAGACAATACAGCTGTGTCTTTGATTGTGTGTATTTACTTTCTTTGTACAAGAAACGCCATTCTTTCCAATGAAGTTCTTTGTTCTGCGTTCACTAGTAGACAACAAGACGTGGCATTGGGCAAGTATCTTATCCTTTCGTGACGTATTCGGGTCTCGTTTTATGAATACAATATAGCTCATGTCAATAACAATTTTCTAGCCGACAAATTGTGAATGGAAATCTATTCCGGATGAACGGAAAAAATAACTATTAGTTACTTTCCCGTCTGTTGAAACACGACGTAATATAACCAGTCGTAGCTATGAGTTTGCAATATTCATAGTTAGCACGTGTTATACACATGAGGATCTAAGTGGAATAATGCAAAAATACGAAAGACGAGGTAGATAACTGGAAAAAAGGAGTATATAAGAAAATAATTCATCATGATTTATTAATTGGTCAGTATAATAATAAATGAAAAATCTTTCACATTTTGAACTAATTTATGGATCGCCATTATGCACATCTTATGTCCTATTCTATAGATTTCCCTATGCTGACATCATTTGTTTATCTATCTATCTATCTATCTATCTATCTATCTATGTCCGTGTGTTTTTCTGTCTTTCTGTATACCTTCCCACATATCTGCCTACCTAAATACATACGTATGCAGGTGAAGTGTTCCGAATTAAAAAAGCATATTAAGCATATTTTGATATATTTCCACCTTTGATGAATGGATCAGATAAGTCAAGTTTTGTTTTGGAGTATACATCCATGTGGATTTTGTTTTCAACTATTTGTATTGTTGTGTCCAAGAACACGTGATTTGTATTGGATATTTCTACAGTTAACATGATTGAATGGTGGAATTCGTATTCTTTATTATTACAATCATCCAGCATTTCCTTTCTGTGGTGCCACATCATTTCATTGTCGTGAATGAAACGTAGCCACTTGAGAGTAATATACGGTACCGAGGCAAGAAGTCTTCCTTCCAGTTTGCTTATAAGAGTCCATATGTGTGCCAATTGCGGTACCATTCATTTGCAGGTAGTCTTTTCCACTGAATTTGAACTTATTTAATTTTAATACTATACCATTCATTTGCAGGTAGTGTTTTCCACTGAATTTGAACTTATTTCATTTTAATACTATACCATTCATTTGCAGGTAGTGTTTTCCACTGAATTTGAACTTATTTAATTTTAATACTATACCATTCATTTGCAGGTAGTGTTTTCCCCTGAATTTGAACTTATTTAATTTTAATACCATTCATTTGCAGGTAGTGTTTTCCACTGAATTTGAACTTATTTAATTTTAATACCATTCATTTGCAGGTAGTGTTTTCCACTGAATTTGAACTTATTTAATTTTAATACTATACCATTCATTTGCAGGTAGTGTTTTCCACTGAATTTGAACTTATTTAATTTTAATACCATTCATTTGCAGGTAGTGTTTTCCACTGAATTTGAACTTATTTAATTTTAATACCATTCATTTGCAGGTAGTGTTTTCCACTGAATTTGAACTTATTTAATTTTAATACTATACCATTCATTTGCAGGTAGTGTTTTCCACTGAATTTGAACTTATTTAATTTTAATACTATACCATTCATTTGCAGGTAGTGTTTTCCACTGAATTTGAACTTATTTCATTTTAATACTATACCATTCATTTGCAGGTAGTGTTTTCCACTGAATTTGAACTTATTTAATTTTAATACTATATCATTCATTTGCAGGTAGTGTTTTCCACTGAATTTGAACTTATTTAATTTTAATGCCATTCATTTGCAGGTAGTGTTTTCCACTGAATTTGAACTTATTTAATTTTAATACCATTCATTTGCAGGTAGTGTTTTCCACTGAATTTGAACTTATTTAATTTTAATACTATACCATTCATTTGCAGGTAGTGTTTTCCACTGAATTTGAACTTATTTAATTTTAATACCATTCATTTGCAGGTAGTGTTTTCCACTGAATTTGAACTTATTTAATTTTAATACTAGTTTTATTAGTTTTACAAGATAGAAAGTTCGTGGTTTCTTCTCGAGTCTTGTTTGCTATGATTCCTTGTAGGCTGTTATTCCCTCATCATGTGGGATACTTATTTTGCAGGGAAGTTAAATCCAAGGGTATTGGGC
This sequence comes from Margaritifera margaritifera, assembly GCA_029931535.1. NCBI lineage: Eukaryota > Metazoa > Mollusca > Bivalvia > Unionida > Margaritiferidae > Margaritifera > Margaritifera margaritifera. Next base: position 337,442 of record JAQPZY010000961.1, read on the forward strand.
CATAAAGGTTCACCGTGTTCACTTGTAACTACGAAATTGCTGGTATCCTAAAGATAGGATGGGAGTGTCGAGACATGACGTCCCACGTGAAAATCAAGGTTTTCAGAAATATTCTCCGTAGGGTGACTATTAGCAGAAACTATTGGTCGCCTAGGATTTCCTGGTTTATGTATCTTGGGTAGGAGGTAAAATCTGCCTAACCTAGGAGTTTTTGGAGGTAAGATATTCAAGGTGTCCCTCTTCAAACATTTCATTCATGATAGTCACGACATTTTCTGCGTGCTCTGCGATTGGGTCATGATCCTATTCTTTGTAGAACTTTTCGTCACTTAGTTTGCCTCGATTACATAGTTTTCTTTGTCCATTCCTACGACTGCAGAGCCTCTGTCAGTTGGTTTAATGACGTTGTCTGTTCTTTGTTTTAATAATTTTAGGGAGTCTTTATTGTTGTTTTTTCAGAATAGATTACTTTATTCTTTTGCCTATATATTATTATAAGTAAGCAGTTGGCGTTCACATCAGCACCATCACATCTAAAACGCAAAATTTAGCATACCTAATAACATGCAACAATTTTTCAATTCATTATGTGACAATGTCCGGTAACAAAAAAAAAATTGCTATAAGTCTCGTTGCAAAACACGTTTCTTCCCTGGCCACCATTTCAATGATATTATCCTGACGGGAAGAGCCCCCAGTAAAAATTGGAACCTAGCAAATAGTAGAGCAAAAAAAACATATTGGATTCGTCGCCTCAGAAATGTCAGACCAGGCATCTTGAATCACCCGTTTCTATCTTCATATTAACATTTTTTAGAAGGGTTTAACTTTCTAGGATATTATTTTTCTTCTACTTTTGGTTTTTTCATGTTTGGAACTTTACACTTAATTGTCACAATACAACCTTTACTGCGCTCAGATGGATTTAACATCTAATACATACTACATATCTCATTCTCGTTTTAGGAGCACGGTGGAAACCTAATCCCCTCGTCATTTTTGCATATGTTTTGTTTTGTTTTTTTTTGTTTTTTTTTTGGGGGGGGGGGGGTTCGGGGGTGGGGTTAATGCTATTCTTGGTACTTACTTTGTTGTAACTTTCCTTTTATTTGTCACCATAAAATCAATATTGTGCTTATGTACCGTCAAAGGCTAATATAGACATCATACATACATACATTTCATCTCATTCTTAATATGGGATTAATATGGGAAATACATTAGAAACCCATTCCTGTCTTCATGTATACATTTGTTTGGAAGGGTTTACCTTCTTAGGATTTTTATACCATTCTTGAGTTTTACATATTTTGAACTTTACTTTTAATTAAGCACCATAAAGCAATTTTTTTTTTGTGCAAAACTGTCGTTAAATACTAACACATACATACATGTATGCATATCATCTCATACTAACACATACATACATTTATGCATATCATCTCATTTCTTAGTCTTGGACGCACGTTAGAAACCCATTTCCTCTTCGTGTTAATATATGTTTGCAAGTGTTTACCTTCCTAGGATGTTTGTGTAATTCTTGGTTTTTACATGTTTGGAACCTTACTTCTAATTGGTACCATATAGCCTTATTGTGCTAAAGTACCTCTAAACGCTAAGACATACATATCACCTTATTCCGAATTTTGAAAGCATGGTATCTTTACTCTTTGGATTATACCTGTATAATAAATACTATCCATCACAATATTTTGAATGGTCATGCGTCAACATCATTGCCATATAATGTTACCTTTCCTTTGTTCAGTCAGTTCATAAGGTTACATGTGGGCCAGATAAACACAAAAGAGTGTTATTGTTAAATTAAAACACCTTATTTGCTAAGCTGTAAAATATTTCAAAGTAAACAATTACCTTCTTGTTTAGGGTATATTAGGATTGTATTATTTGATTATGCTTTCAAAAACGCACCAGTATGTAAATATATATTTTGTTGACGTTTTACGGATTGTAATTGTTGTTTCATTGTGTCGTAAGCCTTGCAAAACGATCTGTAAATCTCGAAAGCGCCTGATCAATTTCTCAGACTCTCTGCAACGCGCTTTGTCATGTTGTTCCCTCTATAATTTTATACATTTCCGGTGCATTTGGAAAGATGGAAAGAGTGTTATATATATATATATATATATATATATATATATATATATATATATATATATATATATATATAGATAGATAGATAGATATATAGTGAATTCACATTATAGAGACAAACAGTCATCCATCCATACAATAATATATTTATAACTTTTACATATATATATATATATATATATATATATATATATATATATAAATCGCGAAAAGAGTGATTATTTGTATTAAAATGTATTGAGAAATTAGTGGAGAACTGAGGATCCTTACAAGTTTTTATATGAAAGCGGTGATTATTCATTCTCTTAGAAACTTGTTAAAGTGTCTGTCCAGCATATTGCATGTTACAGTTTTACATGTTATCAAATCAATTACATCAGTTGATATGCAGTCAGTGTTATAACGTAGAAAAAACAATTCTTTTGTATAGGAGCTAAGTAGTTAAGGGTGGGGGGTGTTGAGAGCCGGGGGGGGGGGGGGCGCTATAGAGCCAAACGGGAATTTCACATGGCGGGGGCACTATAGAGCCAAACGAGAATTTTAACATGGCGGGGGCACTATAGTGCCAAACGGGAATTTTAACATTGCGGGGGCGCTATAGAGCCAAACGGGAATTTAACATGGCGGGGGCACTTGAGAGCCAAACGGGAATTTAACATGGGGGCCTCTACAGAGTGACGTCATGTATGGGATCCAGTAAGTGCGCTTGTATAGTATTACCATCGAACTGGCACACCGGACTACCGCGCGTCTGACGTAATTGCGTCTGACGTCACTCCGCGCTTCGCGAAGCTCAGTTGTTCTCAATTGAGGACAATAGAAAAAAATGATACAGGACACTTGGGGTGGCAGAAGTATTTTTAGAGGGACAGAAGTATTTTAAGAGGGATAGAATATAAACATACACCAAACACATACACACACATATATGGCAATAATGAAAATTAATCTTTTCTTGAAAAATGGTTGGCCTTGAAAAGGGCCGTTGGAGTGTTTACTTTCTCCAACACTGGCAGTAGCAGCCGCAGCAGGGCGGCCACGTTTCGCCACAGGTATCACGGCTTTAAGACAAGGTCTCTTTCTGGTGAAAGAGAAGGCAAACTCCTCACAGTCCATCTTACAGGTGACTTCTCCGTCTGGTAGTTTCATCGGTTGTAAGAGTTGTAGCTGCTGATGTTGTTGTTGTCTTTGCTGCACTCTTTGTCTCTCCTCCCATTCCGTTCTGTCCCTGACGATTTCTTCTCTCAGGACTTCTTCCACCAGATCTTGAGCCATATGCAGAAAGATTATCGTCTTCCTCTCTGGGTTGTTCTGAAGCAAATGATGCCTCACCCTCTGCATGTTCACCATGGCTTCATTCAACTTGCTAATCTTGGCTGCCATCTTCTTGAAGTGTGGTTGTTGAGATCTTGACGAGCCAACGAGAGTAACTGCACTAGCCAACGCACCGCTTTATATGCTTTAAGCACGGACGCGATGGAAAACATGGTTCAGATCGATAGTGAGAAATGGGGAAAGAGTTGGTGACCTCAGATCGATAGAAAGAGATACAGCATATACATTTTTCATTTTTTGCAAATTCAATAAACCACACACCACCTTTTTTTAAAAAAATCAACATTTTGTAATGAACAGGAAGCTTCTCTCACGTAAAATGCAAACTAACAAACAAACAAAAAGATTAAATATGAACGTATTTACAGGGTTGACAACGTTGGGAAGGCAAACTGAACTTCCACTGTTCTACATCATTCTGATGCACACTACGTTTCTGAGCTAACGACAAGAGATAACCATAATGTTCACAAAACCATCTTTCTACTTTAGCATCGTTTCGAGCATACTCCCTATCAAAACAAGTCACTAAATGTTCTAAGGAATATCCGAGACTGCGTTGATGAAGAAAATGTACACAATAGTGTGAACACACCATAGAATCCGATCCTTGTAATCGGACACTATTGAATCGAGTAGAGACGGTATTTCTTCTCATAAAGTCGATGATGTCGTCTTCCAAAGAAGGTAATCCATAAGAATCAAAATATTCCACACAGTGATCGTTGGGAAAGTACACTGCCACCCAATGGGTTCCTGGTCGATGACTGTCGTCGGTATTGATGACATAGGCATGAACGTCTTTGGGTTTGCGATGGGGAAGTTCATCTTTAGCACACACCACAGGATTCCAAGAAGAAGTGTACGAACTGCGAGTCAACAGGTAATGAAGTTCCCAGGTATCCATTTTTTTCCTGGCTCACAGGTAATAATAAGTCATCATTTCACACTTGACTTTATGCTTGAATTGGTCTATCAAGTAATTCCACGAATAATCACGGCGGGTAGTCTCTGTACTCTGTTGCAAGAGAGCTTCGATGCGATTGATCTCTAGAGGAAAGAGTGGAGGTGAAGAAGAATCCTGCAAGTCTTTATACCATTTTCTCAACACCTTTTCTTCCGAGATCTGAGACCAGGCCTCCTCCAAATATTCATCCATTTTTTCTTCTGCAGTCATCATCATACATTTGTCGTGTTGTTTCTGGCAAGGATGATCGATTTGACATCCATGACAATGTTCTCGGAACAGGGTGGTAATTCTTTCAGCCAATTCCTTCACATAACAGCACACTAAATGTTGTTCTTGTTCTGGCCATCGACAAGCCATAAATCCAGTAAACTTCGGAACACTATTTTTCTCTTCTTCTTCTTTTTTGGGTTCTGAATGAATCACCTCGTCATCATCAGTGGTAGAGGGTAGTGACTGCTGCTGTGCTTCACAAATTCCCTCATCTTCTTCGTCTATCTCCATAGGTTCTTCGTGTTGCATATTTTCTTCTTCTAATAGTCTAGAATCACTTCTCTCAAACTGTTGATTTCTAGAGTATTATCAAATTCTGCATACAAGACGACGTTCACCCTCTGCTTGAGAGCTTCTGCAAACTGAAGTTCCACACGAAGTTGGCCTGATTTTATAGTGTGGAAATGTCCTTCGTCGCTGCCTTGGTCAGGAGTGAAATCAAATCCCCACAACGCATATCCTCCTGCATAATTCTCGTACGAAATACCGTGGCTACTGTTGGTACCTAACTGTCCTGTGGCTTCATACAGAGTCAAGTAAGATCGCAAGTAATTTTTATGGGCTAGGTTAGGTTCAAAAGGTCTGGTACACAACGTCTGGCCATCTCGACTGACTTCTATCTTGGAGATGTTAAAGTGTTGAAACTTGAACGGATTTTGATCGAGGGATCTGTTGAGGGCTGCATTACTAACGATGCCAATCAGCAAACGTTTGGGAAGCTGTCCTTGGAAGACGTGATCTTCGACTTTGGATCGGAGATCCTTGGCAATGGTAAACGTTTTCACTTCCAGTCGTCGCACAGGATACTTGGCGGTGGTTCTGCTCAAAGTTTGACTGATGTCGTTGGCTACTTTAGGTAAGACGTCTACATGTCGCACGTAAAGTCTGGCTTCTTCGATTTTGGTTTTGTACGCGATGTCACCATCGACCATCAAATGGTTGGCGGGACTACTGCGATTCAGTCTCAGCCGTACAACCACTCCGTTCAACAAATACTTGTCTTGCAACCACATGTCCAATTGCAAACGCTGCTGCTGACCAGTTTGTTATTCAAGTACAAATCAACTTCGCTGAACAAGGAATGCATGAAATTATTGACGGGAGCCACTTTGTCATCGGCCCTAGGATTGCTGCCGTCCAACGTTTTGAACACTGAGTTTCAGGTACAAGTAGCTGCTATTCAGGTCGATGTAATCTTCGGTTTGTCCTTTGATTTCAAATTCGATAGGAGCTGAATCCGTCAAAGACGATACAGGATGAAATTCCACCCATTGGGATTCTTGCATCGTCATCATGGTGGGGAGCATGGTAAACAGATCCAGTTCTGACTTGGTACATTCGCAAGAATCTCGGTGCATCATTTTCAAAGGCTTAGTAATCAAACCCGTCTAATTCTCTGAGCTCTGAAGGGAGGTTGACGTCGACTCTTTCTGCCTTGTCCTTGCTGTGGAGTGGAGGAAGAAGTAATGCCAAGGCCAGAAGCGTGAAGCGAATTTATAGGACTCTCTCGGAGACCCAAAAGATCTTTTCCAGTGTGCATCAACACATTTTTGCCTGCTCTCATAAAGGCTTCTTTTGGATTTTGTTTGTCGATGAGAACGTTTTGCAAAACTTCTTTTCCTTGCGTCAAAGGGGCATCTTTTAAGGCATGCAATCCTCGAGTCACCATAGGTTTCAAAATGGGGGCTACCGTCCGACAAGCCGATTTTAACATATCTCCTAAACCGTGTCCTCGTTGTCGAGTATTTCATTTCAATCCATTTCGATCCGCTTATAGGCTATATATACCACCGCTTGTCTCATAAAGCTTCACCGGTTTCTCCAAGACCACTCCAGAAGAAAAAAAAACAAAATGTGGACTAGTGTAGAGTCATCTACCATCATCTCGGGAATGCTCTTCGACCCAGACTATCCCATGCATGTCAAAACCTCATGGGCTGTTACGAAAATGACCGAGACCGCTATCTGGAAACGAAGGATTTATGTGGAACTCCAAGGATGCTTGAAGCGTGTATTGATTCACGGTCCGGAAATCCGACGAAGTCTAAGGAAAAGAAGACCCTCCAGGAGATGTCTTCTATGTTAACTGAATTGGTTCACATCACTCCAACGGCCCTTTTCAGGGCCAACCATTTTTCAAGAAAAGATTAAGTTTCATTATTGCCATATATGTGTGTGTATGTGTTTGGTGTATGTTTATATTCTATCCCTATTAAAATACTTCTGTCCCTCTAAAAATACTTCTGCCACCCCAGGTGTCCTGCATCATTTTTTTCTATTGTCCTCAATTGAGAACAACTGAGCTCCGTGACGTCAGACGCAATGACGTCAGACGCGCAGTAGTCCGGTGTGCCAGTTCGATGGTAATACTATACAAGCGCACTTACTGGATCCCATACATGACGTCACTCCGTAGAGGCCCCATGTTAAATTCCCGTTTGGCTCTCAAGTGCCCCCGCCATGTTAAATTCCCGTTTGGCTCTATAGTGCCCCCGCCATGTTAAATTCCCGTTTGGCTCTATAGCGCCCCCCCCCCCCCACCCGGCTCTCAACACCCCCATTAACTACTGAGCGACTAAAAAAACTACTTTATCTAATATTTGTACATTGAGAGCACCGAAGTCTGTTACATTTAGATGATGAAAAACCTCTTTTTATATGTTCGGTCGGTTTCATTCTGATCGAAAAATCTTGGAAATTCCTAGGTCTTCTACATGCAAGAATTGGTTTGTTTTCGTAAAGTGTTTTCGCACTTTGTTTTTAAATGACTTAAGGTTATTATTATTATTAAATATTATTATTATTATTATTATTATTATTATTATTATTATTATTATTATTATTATTATTATTATTATTCCTCTCTCGTCGACATTACATACCGCCGAATCTGTGTTCTGGTTTGCAAAAAAATATATCAGCTATAAAGCTAATCGATACATTCCATAACTGTCTTGTTGTTAAGGTTTTCTTGGGACAATTACATGTCAAAACGAGGCTAAGGTTTTCTTGGGACAATTACATGTCAAAACGAGGCTAAGTTGTTCTTTTTGCATTATCTGCAAAGACAACCTGGAATTATCATCATCATCAATAACACCATTATAAGCAGCAGCAACAACAATAACAACAACAATAAAGACTATATCGAAGCCCCCACCAACATCATCGCCATCGTTATGAGCACCATAATTTTCGTCTTCGTTTTTTTTATTCTGATCATCATCGTAGTTGTCATCATTATCATTATCTACGAAACACATTCCTGTATTTATTAATCATGCTTATTCCCTCTCATTCTCAAGTGCAGTAGCTCCAAGTTTGGTTCTTGGTCCGCCCTTATATAAGAAATGTGACCCTAATTTTGCAAAAAAATCTGCGCTCAATCTAAGACTAAATTCAAAATATAAGGGGAATTAGAATTAGGTCAATGTAAGACTATTGCGTATCACTGCGCTTCTAAATTTTGCCACTAGTGGAATGGCCTGACCCAAGAGCTAATGTTGCAACACTGTAATATGTATATGTGTCTTCAGTTGCACTTAGTGCATATATGGTTATAAGGTGGGGGAAATCTTGCTTGTTTTCATGTTATGATCCAAGGGTAAGTCCCCTACTCCAGGAACATTATACAAGGTCTGTATTGGATGCACAAGTGCATGCATTTCTTCGTGCCCATTGAATGTAAACATTATTATAGGGTGTGGATCTTAACGGATTCCAAAATATGACGAGGGGGAAAATCACCTACGCTATGGGTATGTCCCAGGGTTTGTATTGAATATATGTCTGATGTTGTCTCCTCGTGTCCTTCAAACTTATATATGGTTTTAGGTTTATGATCTCAACAATTTCAAAGTTATGCCGCATGGTCAAATCCCCTACCCCAGGGCATCACCCAGGGTATGAACTGGATATATATCTGACTTCGTCTCTTCATTTTTCTTTTCTAACCTTTGGATGATTATATGGAGGTACTCTCAACAGTTTCCTAGTTAAGACCCAGGGGCAAGTTCCTAGTTAAGACCCAGGGCAAGTTCCTAGTTAAGACCCAGGGGCAAGTTCCAACATCAGAAGCATGACGCATGGTCTGTACTGTATATATGTGTGATTTCGTCTCTTCATTTCCTTTTAACCTATGTATAGTTATAGGATCATAATCTCAAACGTATCCAAGTTATGACGTTGGGGCTTAGGTCCCATCTCTCGGGGCAAGACTCAAGGGTGTAATCCGGAAACCCGTTACATATGTTACAACCCTGGCCATGACGATGACAGACACCAAGCTTCAGATCATCACCTACAATACTTGAAAAAAAAAAAATGAATTCATTTTTTTTTAATAACAAATAATACATACAAATTATACCCCCACAGCAGCCCCATCCGCCCCACCCACAGGGGTCATATTAGTTTTGAAAGTATTGTGCACATGCAGAGTACATTAGCTTGATCTGGATGCTTGTATGGCGTCAACATTGATAGCAGAAGGATACCAGATCTCCCAACATCCGAAGGGTCGAGCGTGATCTGACGTCGTTCAGTTATCAAACTGGCCTCGATACAATCACATAGATCAAATTACTGCACTAATGATGAGTTTCTTACATACTCTAAACAATTATTTCATAATAAAAGACGACTTTGTTGTTCTTCTTTTACTTTGATACCAATCTGTCTACTATACTCTTATTGTAAATTGCATGTAAACAAAGCGTAACTGTAGTATTTCCCTCACGCGACCGTTGTTAGGTAATTTCATCCCTGACAGCGACGTATTTGATGCAGTATTTCAGATCAGCCACTGGAAATGTACCCTTTAGGTTGCGCTCTACTGTTTCGTACTTTGCATATGGTTTAATTTGTAAAGAAAAATTAATTTCCCAGGTTTTCCTCACTAGTCATCCTGGCTATTTAAAAAAGGTCTTGTATATCTTAGATATTGTGAAAAGAACTTTTAGTTCCCTTTATTTTGGTGTATGATAGATGGGTGTAATTTGGGTTATAGAGTATACAGCTTGACCTTACTTCAGATGTGCCCCTATCTAAACTGCTAGCTCAGCTTGGTCATTTTCACTTCCTGTCCTTCAAGGGTAAATTGTAAAAAAAGAGCCGAAAACTTTTTTTTTACTTTTTATATATTTTGTAATTCATCCATTGTACTTTCATAAGCTGGTATTGCCTACTCTGACAATATTCGTTTTCCCTATCTTAATAATTGTTAAAGTTGATGTTCTTTGGAGTAGTCCAGGCTGATTTTTCGAGCACATGGGAGCAGCCCTTCTAATCAGCTCTGTGTTTAGATCATGCACGATTTCCACAATAACAACATGTAAAGACATTTCAGCCACAGTACATGAATGTAGCATAGATTTTTGCCAACATTCTCTCCACTGTACATGTTGCAAATGCAAACAACTTCACTTAACACCTGTCAGTCGGTCAGAAGTACGTACTATCTGTGGAGCGCCTGCTTATCGTGAGTTTTATAAAAATAGATATACAACAAATTACATTACTAACGGACGGAAGGAGAGAGTGACTGACGGACAGACGGAAAGGACTGATAGACACAGACGAGCAAGACTAGTTTCGCATTTACTGTATGCTTCGTCAGACACAAAATATTTTGAAAGTAACTGATGACTTACATATATTTATAAACAAAGACGTCATTGACATAACGTCATAAATGATATGCATTATTATAACGATCTCATTTGTATCACGGGATCAGAAAAATGCATGAGTCTCTAATCAAAACTTATATATAAATATATATATATATATATATATATATATATGTATATGTATATATACATTAAAAATAACATGACTTTTAAAGTGTTGGTATAAAACATTTTGATATACCAATACTGTTGGTATATCAAAAATTGCGATCCGCCCATGGGGCATGAATACCCATATATAAACATGGTTTCAACAGTGGTTATTGCTTCTATACTCTCTAGAGCAGTGATGAATTTCCACTTATTAATCATTATGGACATGAGAAAGTAACGAAAAAAAATAATTAATAATCCCCGTTTTCTAAATGAATTAAACATGGTACACAATTTAATTGAAATCCTCTCTGCTTCCCTTTTCTCTCTCTCTCTCTCTTTCTTTCTCTCTCTCTCTCTCTCTCTCTCTCTCTCATGCCTAAGGGACACACATACGTCGAAGTCTACGGAGAGAGAGAGAGAGAGAGAGAGAGAGAGAGAGAGAGAGAGAGAGAGAGAGAGAAGAATTTGATCTGGACGAAACCCTTGAACTTGAACTTACACCAAGTAACCTACAAGAACCTGGGTCGTCGTAATGGTATGCTTACACTTTTCATGGGATTTACCTAGTGTTCACAATACCAATGATACAAAGTTGCAATAGCCGGTCGAGACTGTAAGGTAAATTTCTTGGTTAGGAGGCACACATATACTGCAGTCTATTTATTGGGGTTTTTTTTGTTTTTTAAAAAAAAAAAAAAAAAAAAAAACTATATTAGGGTTCTAAAAACATTATTTGTAAATATTAAAATGTCCGAAGGCCGCTCTAACTCTCTCTTTCTCTCACTGTGTTGGTTGGTCAGGCAGCAGACTAATTGACCAACAGAGGAGCATACGGATGGACAGAAAAAAAAATCTTATGTTAAGTCTCCACAAACCACCACTCCACATCTCTCTCTCTCTTGGTTGGTCTGTCACATTATATTAGTTTATCAGTTTTACAACAGTGTATCATTCTCTCTCGATCGATCGATCGATCGACCATCATCGCAAGCTATACGGGCGAAAATCAGTGAAAAAAAGAACGAAGTAGATTTTTGCTTCTCATGCGACGATGTCTCTGGACCTATGAATGATGGTAAAACTTACAGATAAACCGACCAACAGAAAGGGAAAAGAGAGCGATGGAGGATAAAAATAATCTTATGGTCGGTAGAAATGTTAATTAAAGCATAATAATGACTTTGATCAACTTGAAATAAATGTAAATGTTTGATTTACCTCTTGTTGGCTGGTCATTTAGCTTAGTCTATATTCCACACTCGTTTCTATATACTCGAAAGTGACTAAAGGGCTGCGCGTTCCGAGTTCAAGAAGCTAACCATGGTGTGTTTGTAGTGCTCTACTTTCTTCTCTTAAACCATCTTTCATGTTTGAATCAAAAGTGTGTCTTGTATGTATTTATCCAATATGAATGAAAATAGGAGCTAAAAAAAGAAAAGAAGCAACTTATCAATATGCAAAGAAAATTGTGAATAGCCGCAATAGGTACAGAACTACATTTTGTAGTGGACACACTGGGCAGGGATGTGAAGAGTTCATTCACTCTGTCAATACACAGTTTCCTGTAGTCAATCTTAACTTCACTGGAAATGCAACTATGTGTATTTGTATGTGATATAAATAAAATATATGTATAGTATGTACGCCGTATCTTTGATATACCACTCATTGTATAAATTTTTCATTAAAAGGAAACTCGGCAAGCCTCGTTTCCTTTTAATAAAACATGTAAACGTCACGTGGTATATCTATGATACAGAGAACATACTATACAAATGTTTTGTATATACATATATATATATATATATATATATATATATATATATATATATATATATATATATATATATATATATATATATATATATACCACATACATTAAAAAACATGACTTTTAAGGTGTTGGTATAAAGCAATTTGATATACCAATACTGTTGGTATATCAAATTGTGATCCGCCCATGGCGCATGAATACCCATATATAAACATGGTTTCAACAGTAGGTTATTGCTTCTATACTCTCTAGATCAATGATGAATTTCCACATATTAATCATTATCGACATAAGAAAGTAACGAGAATA